>JAPMOQ010032855.1:0-10041 GCA_026543055.1 Argiope trifasciata
TATCTATCTATCTATCTATCTATCTATCTATCTATCTATCTATCTATATTGCTTAAATTGCATGCATTATTAATTTTGATTGCTCATTGGACAAATAGAAATATATCCTACTAAGAAACTATATTTGGATAACGGAATAATAATTGAAGCAAATATATATTTGTTAGAATATAACATTACTTTCTCTTTGAAAGTTATATATTCGCGTGCCAAAAGTTTAGAGTTCCATATTTCAGTACATATCAAATATTCACTGTAAATTAATGCAGTGACAAGAATATTTTATGTAGGTTACAAATGGAATTGTTGCGGATTTTCTCCTTTATCTATCATAGTCCGTTGGGTCCTTTTACTCCTATAGTGTGTGTGCATGTTGTGAGAAGAGCTGATCACACAATGATTAGTCCTTTAGTAGAAAGAGACAACAAAGACGACGTTTATTTACAGGACAGCAAAAAAGACATCAGATATTTACAGCACAACTATGTAAAGAAGACAACTATATACAGCCGAGATGAACACACAGTACGGTACACAGAGACCCAGCAGTCCTTCCTCAAGTTGAATCCCCAGTTCAAGACCTCTCTATTTAGGCTTTCTCGGTCGACTACCGCCGCACTTCGTTCAGCTTCCAAAACCTCTCAGTTCAGTTCTTTTCGATTCAACTTTACAGAACTTCTCAGACTCTCTCTTATATAGTGGCAGGATGAAGTGCTAAGCCTTCTGGACCAATCAGGCGCATTCTGGATGTTTGGAAATTTGGAAATTTTTCTGTTTCGAGTATTATCCATTTTGTCGCAAAATTCATCACCAAGTCGTCAAAGGGTCGCCAAGCTCTGGGATTACTGACGTCACATCCAGGCACTATGAAATACAGATGACTGTAAATCTGTCTTCCCTGCAATGACATTATTAGTGTGGGAAAGCAAAATTACACTTTCATAACAGTAAATTATATTGCCTTTATATACTAGCATCTTTAACAATACGAGGCAAATTAATTTTAATATACAAAAATTTGACCTCAGTAAAGCAATCGGAAAAAAAATGAGAGTCAATATTAGTTTTATAAACTGTTGAAGCTGTTCTACCCCAATATAAAGACAGTAAAAAGAGTTTTTGGGTAATTTTTGTAATATAATGGGCTTTATTATGTATGTTGTAACCGATAAATTTAAATAAACATTGTTTTCAATAAATTTGCTTTCCCTTATTTTTGTTTTGTGTCATTATTTTGGATATTTTATGAACATTCTTTGAAATCACGTTTATCGTACTTAATATCTATCTAAATTCGTCACACTTAAAAGGATGTGTATTGCATTTATAATGAATCTGGTTTCTTTGGCTGCACAGAAATGAGCACAAAAGCATTTGTTTTCGAAAATTCATAAGGATTTATAACTTTTATTGCATATTTCAAAAAACGGGCAATTCAATCGCTAATTTATCATGACTTTTATTCACTTGCGAAACTATTATTCATAATTACATGGTTTTGAAGACAAGAAGAAATGTTTATATTTGTATAAGAATGATTTTCAACAAGCTAAACGTATATTATTTTTTAATTTTCGAAAAAGTAATCACTTTTGGTAACATTAGTTGTTTCAAACAGAAGACCTTTTATAATTCAACTTGAAACAATGAATGACTTTTGACATTTAAATAACCCGAAACATGACCTTTCTAATGTTGTTTACAAAAGTTCTTCGACAAGATAGCAGCCAAACAATGATTATTATGATGCTGGCTGAAACACAAGAAAGTTGTTTTATTATTTCTTTTATTCCTGATAAAACAATAACACAATAATTGTTTACAAAAAATATCTTCTATATAAATAACAATGAATGTTTGTCTGTATGTCTCTTATGCTCTGCCACACCGCTCATCCGACTGCGATAAAACTTGGAATACTTATTACTTGCAATTGCGGGATGATTATAGGCAAAATACAATCACCTAAAGTAAAATCTTTTCGGATCTATTAACCATGAATTAATCACCAAATAACTCGCCAAGGAGACACAACAGATTCAGTAAAGATGCTACATTCAAGCAAGATGTTAATATTCAGTAAATGCAATGCAAGTCTTTCTCTGAGATAATAGTAGTTTTATTAGAGTATACGCGAAAGTTTTAGGGGTGCTAATCCTATAGGTTTGAAATTTTAACTAAACATTTAATAAAATTTTAGCCTTTTCTTCTCATTTACTACCAAAAATATGATAGTACAAATCATTTTGCACCACCTTAGTTTTCAAAAAATTACCTTTTCAATTATATTAAAGATTTTATGGTGTGAATATATTTCCTGTGTTTCATTAATTTAAAAAAAAAATATTTCAATCACGTTTTCTAACAATAAACTTGAGAAATCCGAAACAATGTTAAATGAATCACGAGACACAATAAATAGTTTCTTTCATTATCACACAGCTCAAACTTAATAAGAACCCGCAACTCTGTTCGCATGAACATTTTGTATACGCACGAAAAACTCTCAAACAATCACAAATGAAAAAAAAATTAAACCTGAGCTAAAAACGGTACATTTAAAAGAATAAGCATGTACGAAAAATATATAACATGAACACAATTTAATAACAAAAATACGCAATTAACGTGAAAAGAATTTATTTACATTGCATACCAAAAATAAAACAAAACAGCAAGTCAAGTCAATTTTGTTTATCTATAGAGATAGAAATGGCTACAACAGTATTATACGCATCATTTTCAAACTTTTCATTTAAATGTAAACACAGTTGTCAACAATTACTCCTGAATTGGTGTAATGCAAATGCGCGACTTTCCTACGCCAGTTGGAGTAACGCAATGCAGATTAGAAATTTTTTGTCTCCTTTTTTCTGTTTTATTTTATATTTAAAAGTACTTCAGGAGGAAAGATCGAATCATGAACAACATTTGATTTTAAATACATCAAAACCATGAAAATGAATAGAATCGCTTGAAATAATCGGTCGACATTCTTCTAAGCCTAACCTCAACTCTGTTGGGGGAAAAAACTGGAGTCTTACTCATGTTTGGCCTTCGCTTTTTGGCTTGAAAATTAGTTTTTAATGAATAAAAAATGAATGACCACCCCATAAGCCGGAATAAAAGGTAGCCTCGGTTCTATTCCTTACTATAATCTATATCTGTGCTGAATGTCATCCCATTCCGTTCTGCTATTCTGGCGTTATTCTCATCCAGCCATCTAAACATCCATACTTTCACATTTATAATATTAGTACAGATACCAGCTTTTCAAATACTGTAGTTTTTTAATATTAAATATGCGTTATGCTAATACAGCTTTTTTTTCACATTTTCCGTCTTCTTTTGTACATGCTGTCATTTTCCTTTAGCCATGATTGCAAAAATGAATGGCGAAACATCCATCCATGCCTCCAAACATTCAAACTTTCACATTTATAATATTAGTTTAGATATATACCACATCGTTGATCGACTTCACTGTCGCTAGGAATAAAATCTAGCTATTTCCCAGCTTGTGAAGAAAAAAAAGAAACTATCTCTGACGTGATCACAAGGAAAAGACTAAGAAGACAAATGAAATTATATTGAAAGAATTGATGCAGTATTTTTTCCTGTTACTTTAAAATGAAATGCTTAGGGCTCAATAGATTTGAAAGTGACTTTTATAGAAGCTGTAATATTTTTTTAGTATTAATAATATGATTTGGATTAATCAGAAAGAAAAACAACGCATTCATTGCGTTTGGCGTGCCATATTTATAATTATGTCTAGATTTGAGACGAATGGAAAAGTTTGTGGTTATAAATGGGAGCAGCTTAGTAGAGTATTTATCTAAGAAATAGTCTTAAAATATCTCTTACAGTCCAAAAAGGAACAACCTTTTTTAGAAGTGATCTCATTCGGCGTAATTAATAGAGATGGACGTATGTGCGTGATGTAAGTCAAAACCTATGACCCTGATATAGATATATGATATAAAAGAATGGGTGATTTAGATATTTATCAAATTTTAATGAAAGCAATCTATATAAATAAAAAGGAATGTCTGTATGTCTCTTATGCCTTCCTAAACCGTTCACCCTATGACGATGAAACTGGGTCAACTTATTGCTTACACCTACTGGAGGGTTAGAGGAATAGTACAATTATCTAAAATTTAAAAAAATGTCGGATCTCAATGGCATCTATTGACCAAGGATTCATCTCCAAATAACTGGCCGAGGAGACAATAGGTTCTACAGGAATGTTTTATTTGTAGGAATTATAGGTGTTATAGTATAGAAATGATAGAAAATTTTCCTTCGAAGATAGTCGAATACATTAATATATTTTTACAACTGCCTTTTGAAAACCGAAAACGGAAATTCAATTCTTCTCTTTTATTATATCATTTCCCCTGACTTTGAAGCAGAACACATTTCTAAGATTATAATAAAATGTTTAAGGTATTCGGTTACGTTATAAACACTGGTTATTGATTCTTATTATTTTTCATAGTTCAGACCTTTATCTTCCCCAAACCGTTTCTCTTTTCTAAGAAAAGGAAAGCCTGAACTATCCCTGATAGTTCAGGCGACTTTATTTTTTAATTGTTATTTCTTGTAGTTTAGACTTTCCTTTTTCCAAAACAGTTCATCTTTTCGAGGAATATGAAGGACTAACCTATCATCCAGCGTCACATATTCTCTCGACAGAAATTTGTCTTTTACTTCAATTTTGTCACAGCTTTCCTTTTCATGCAAATTCTCCACCGTTAACGTGATATCCCCAAAATTAATACAGTTATGGACATAAAATTTTCAGAGTGTATTTGAAATAATGTGGACAATGAAATGAACCAAAATTTGAATTGTGGGTGAAATATTTTTTCACTTAGAGGTGTTTAAAAAAAATTAAGAGGGAAATTTATGGAAAAAATGCATGGATACGTATATTTTTATCCATCACTTATTTGCCTCTCAAAATATTTCTTAGAATTCGGTTCATTTCATTCATCATTATATCCTATAACTTGTGTACAAAGAAAAATAGGATTGCTGCAAAACAATTTTGTGTAGGGTGTTCACCGTTTTGGTTCAATTTCAATAAAATGTACTACAATTTTTCCTATTTCTCAAAAGATATTATATTTGCAAATAATTTTGTTGTACATTTTTGTTGTACATGATTTTTAGATGTATTGTGAGTTAACAATACATCTAAAAATCATAAACAGTTTTTTCAAAACATTTTCTTCTAAAGTAGTCGTCACCTTAAGTTTCTACTGCAATTAATCAAGAGGAAAAATGTCTTCGGTTCTCTTATCGCACGAAAATATTTTAGAAGCGAGTGTTTTGGACTCAGAATCGATCATCCAGCTTTTGAGACCCCAGAAGAAACCCACGGGGGTTGAAGAAATGAATTCCTCTTTCCCTGTAGATATGAACGAGCCTCTTCCTAATGAAAATCTTCAAAACAAACAGCAGCAAACTAGTTCAAAAATATTACTCGTGCTATATTACATGAGGTCCTGAAAGTTTATCAATTAGCCGATTCGAGCTTTATTCTGCAAGTACTAAAGTTCCTCGGTACAATTTGAGAAATTATATTTCCCGAATTTATAGAAGTATTTAAGGTAAACATAAATAAAAGTTGGCGATGAACATCAATTAAAGTGTTTAGGTTTTGATATTTAATAGTTTATCTATCTGATATTATAAATGTGAAAGTTTGGATGTTTGTGACTCCATCACGCCAGAACGGCTGAACGGAATGGGATGAAATTGAACACAGACAGAGATTAGAGTCAGGAAAAGAGCATGGGCTACTTTTTATTCAGGTTTATTGAGAGTCTCATTTTTTATTCTTTAAAAACCAACTTTCGAGCCCAAGTCCCATCAAAGATGAATAAGGATCCAGTTTTTTTCCCCAACAGTAATGAGGTTAGGATTAGTATGATTTCGACCGATTATTTCCAACGATTCGGTTTATTTTTTTGTGTTTGATGTATTTAAAATCCATTGTTGCGAATGAATCGATCTTTCGGATTCATTCTGAAGTACTTTTAAATGAAAAGAAAACGGGATAAAGGAAATAAAAAAAAATTCTAACCTGCATTATGTTACCCCAACTGGAGTAGGAAAGTCAGACATGTACGTTACGCCCACTGGCGTTGAAAGTTCGCTAGCAATTATTGACAACTGTGTTTTCATTTAAATAAAAAGTTTAAAAATACTGTTATATATTATACTGCTGTAGCCCATTATATCTTGATAGGTAAAAAAAATGGACATGACTTGATTTCAAAGAAACATTTACTTGACTAGATGTTTTGTTTTACTTTGGGTATACAGTGCAAATAAATGATTTTTAAGTTAGCTGACTAGACTGTTTCTGCTTATAAATTGTATTTATGTTATATATTTTTCGTATATGCTTATGCATTTCAATATGTCATTTTTAGGTTAGATTTCCTTTTTTTCATTTGTTATTATTTGATAGTTTTTCGTACACATACACCAAAATTTCCAGGCGAACAGGGTCGTGAGAAATATATTTAACAATTTTATAACATAATCGTAGAAGATGTCCAAAGAATCACTCTATATTTCAAATTTCAATATAAAATAATACTTTTTACATAAACAGCAAATAAGTTATAAAATAGCTGAGGTGGGGAGAGCTCTTATCTTTTTAACTTAAGCTCAACTATAATTTTACATATTTATTGAATGTTTTGAACTTCTAAAAAGCAAATTAATGTGTGTGTCACACGATTATATATTTTGAAAACGATTGAAAATATCGAGATCAGTTTTAATCTGAATCTTAATGCATTTCATCTTTAAAAATCCTTAATTTAACTACAAAAAAATGAAGTATTTTTTTAAAAAATTTTCGCGTAGAAAATAAATGAAATTACTTTCATACATAAAAAGAATCCTTTTTCCGATTTGTTTTCGTGTAGAAAATAAATGAATTGTTTTCCTAATGAATAATTCAAAACATCAGTGTATCAGTAAACATCAAAGTACGAATAATCTTCATTCTACAATATTTATTTTGTAATCTCGCTTATAATTGCAAAATTAAGTTCTATTTTTATTTTATGTCAATAAGATATTTTTCTATTTTGTAGCATAAATTAATATTAAGCTAGAGATTGTCTATGCATTCAACGACGAAAACTTTATTCATCAGTTTCATTAGCACCTTCCTCAATTTATAATTGAGGAGGGTATATTTTATCAATTTAACTTTAGAGTAATTTCAATAATTAAGGACAACTACTTTTAACATAAAAAATGTTATAAAACAAACAAACATGCAATTCTAACATGTTCTAAAAGGTTTTAATTAGCTCCAATTTCTGTTAATTTTACAGTAATTTCCACTAAAAATATTTCGTTTATATCTTAAGTATAAAGCATATTTAAATTATATTGTTAAATGACTAGAAGTTTAGGAAATTTAAAAAATATAGAAAAAATTACATCATCATTTTTGCCGTTGCATTAATTTTTAAGTCATTGCACCGATTGAAAAGTGATGAAAAATATTCGATATTTTGAAGCATTTTCAAAGTTTCAAGTGTGTACTAACCTTAAACATGACATTAATATGAAAAGGAATTCTATTTTAAATCCTTCGGAGTTGAACTGAATACTTCTACTTCCAAGAATATTATTTATATACCATAAAGATTGCTGCTTTATGCTTGAGAAAAAACAGCTCACATTTTTCATTCTAAAATTTTTTTTCCAACAAAAGTAACTTTTTATTCTCAAGCATTTCTTTTCGTTTTTTAGTCTTAGAGAAATGACAAATGGCTGCAGACGAAAAATGAAAGAAGCAACAGGTGAAATGAGCTTCAAAAAAAAATTCTTTCTTCTAAGCTCATTAATATGTCCAAGATAATCCTTTTTTACAAACATTATCTGGCAATGTCCAGCACATTTAAATTTATTTTTAAACTTATGTTGTTTTAATTATATAACATTCAAGCGAAATTCCCTTTAACATCCAGACTTTTTCGGCTTTTCTCTGGAAGAATTGTATGACTTTTACGTACAAACGTATGTGTACGAGCCATAAAACTATCAAACAATGGTCTCGTTTATAATGCAGTTGTGTTACTGAAAAGTATCAGTTTTAGAGGAGAATTGCAACATTTTAAACATTATTTAAAAGTGTCAGATTTGGTGAGAGTTAACATGACTACATTAAAATTACTGATTACCGAACACATAAGGATATATATATATATATATATATATATATATATTCTCAAGCTTCAATTTTCTCAGAACTTAATTTTCATAAAACTTCTCCACCGTTAATGTGATATCTCAAAACCTAGTAGAGGTATTTACAGTAAAATTCCAGCGTGAGCATTAAATAATATAGGCAGTGAAATGAACAAAATATTATGTTGTTGGTGAAATTTTTTATTTTATTTTATATACGTATAAAGGCATATATACGTATATTTTTACCCATAACTCATTTGCATCTCAAGATGTTTTTTAGGTTTTGATTCATATCATTCGCCATTATATTCTATAATTTCAAGATTCATCCACGCTGAGGGGCTGCTACTTCCTTGGGGTCGTTCTACTCTGACCAAAGACGTTGCGGTTCTCCGAATACGAGTTGATTTTCCTACCTGTCGAATAGTTTCATTCTAATGCGTTGACGCTTTTTAGCGTTTCTTTCATCGAATTTTAGGGGTATTTTTTCACCATCAAATATTTGATAGTTATCTATATAAATAAACATGAATGTGTGTCTCTTATGCGCTGCAGTACCGCTCATCCGATGCGATGAAACTTGGAATGCTTATTACTTGCACTTACGGGGTGGTTATAGGCATAGCAAAATTATGTCATCTATATAAATAACACTATATATTTAACACTTCATTAAAGAAAAATCCAAGCATACTGTTTAAATATAGAGTATTAATCGATTAATAGTTCTCTTTATCAGCTGAAATATGTATTCATTTTAATATGGCATTTCAAACATCAACTGTATTCCCTTCATGAATAAAAGAGCTTTTTATATCTACTCAGCTACTTAAAGAAACATGTCTTAGGGTTTATAGGGTAAAAATGTAAACAATCAGTTATTTTCGGTGCAAAAATTATTTTTACTGCGAATACAAGCAGAAAAATGTATTAAAAATTATTAGCAAAATAACTAATAATAAATAGATAAATTTAGTAATTAGACAAAACGCAATGTGCAAGAAACTTGGCATGATATAGTATGTAAAAGTTAAGTCATAAAATTAGAGGTATAAATAAATACGAAATAAAATTAACCTTTGGAATTAAATTTCAGCGCTTAAATAAATAAAAAAAATCACATATTTAATAAGAGTGCTTGATATCTTTAAATACAGAAAACCAATTGAAAAATTATTAAATAAATATTATAAAAAAACCTTTATAGACAAAATTTAGATCTAGCACAAATATTGTAAAAGGTTTGAGTTAATTTAATTTAATGTCCCATTGTAAAGCAAAACTAAGGCTATTTGGGGACGGACCCCGTCCTTTTGAACCACTTTCAGGTGACGAGAACGACACCAGACCTGGCACCTCCCTCCCCAAACCTCCACCCCACACCAGCGGGAGGACGTTTGGCCCCGACGGATTTAACATGCAGCAGACCCTCTTACACATCGGTTCTTCGGTTCACTTGAGTCTCGAACTTGAAACCCTCCGGTTCCGAAACTGAAACCTTACCACCAGGCCACCGCGACCCTGGGAAAGGTTTGAATATTTTCCCTTCAAATACTTTTTTAAAAACCATATTAAAGTATAAAACTACGTTGGAAGGAAAATGTTTGAAAAATTGGGTCTTTAAAAAACTGTTTATGATTTTTAGATGCATTGTCAATTATAAAAGCTATAAATATAAAAAAGTTATTAGGAAATATAATATATTTTGAGAAATGGGAAAATGTGTAGCATATTTTAATAAAACTAAACCGAAATAGTAAATACTCTTCACAAAATTATAATGCAGCCATCCTATTTTTCTTTGCA
>JAPMOQ010032859.1:0-25470 GCA_026543055.1 Argiope trifasciata
GGACATATCTCGGTTCCTGATGGATGAATCGGGAAAATTCTCGATGCTTCGGGTACTTTCCGTTTTGTCGCCGAAGTCGCCAAATTTGTCGCCAAGTCGCCAAATGGTCGCCAAGTTTGTCGCCAAGCTCTGGGATCATTTCTAAGAGCATCCACAGCATCCAGTAAAGAATACTGTAAAACATTCTTTCCAGTGAAGGAACCAATCATGCCGGGAAGCAGCATCACAGATACGTAACATTCGTAACAATATCCTTTAGTGTTTTAGTCTGTAAACCTAATGCAAAAGAGCTTTCAAAATTTGGAAAATCACCTAAATGTGCAGAACCCCAAATTGTTTTTGATTTTTGTAATTTAAAAATTGAAATAGGATTGTATGACTCTTTTCTAAATTCCACGACGATACAAGAAACAGACATGGCATCATTGGCTGGCTGAATTGAATTGTGCATGCGCCTTAAATAATTCTGTACAGTTTTACAAGATACGAAAGCTTCCTTTGCAGGAAAAAAATTTCTATTATCTCGACATCCTACATTGCCACGTAATAAACCTATAATCTTTGAAACAGGAAAGGAAAGTAATAAGCAAGATTTAATTAAATCACGTGAGCTTTCTTTAAGCGGGTGATATTTAGTATCCTCATAACCAACTTGATGGTTGTGAATGGAATAATATGTAACAGATATCAAATTCTTCTGTTCACATACACAAATCTTAATGGGGCAAGTTATATTGAAAGGATTTATTGTCTCTTTATTTTTACATTTACCATTTTGCTCTGCCCTCGATTTGATTCTTGATTGATATGACGGATGAAAAAATTGACACGAATAATAATAGAATGTTTTTCCCTGCATATTTTTTTACCAATTGATTTTTTAAAATAAGTGTGAGTACCAATAGTTTTAGATTCTAACCAAGTTTTAAAACTTGTCTTAGAATTATAAGAATAAGTTTTAATATTTTTAATGTCATGTACAACCTTAAGATGCTTATTTAAATTCCATACATTAACATAGCTTTATTGCATTATGTACAAAAATAGGATTAATCCTTGTTACCGGTACATTTTTTGGGTGTTCATTATATTCGTTACTGCTATAAAATCTACCACACTCAAGACACAACTAGGGAGAATTTTCATATTGATCATTTAAATGTTGATTATCTAAAGTTGTCTGGACTGGCACTAAACTTAATTTGGACCTTTTTACAATTTCTGCTGGGAACTAACACTAGCCTCCTGTAAATTACTACAATTGTTTTTTGGCAGAGTTAAAACATCACAAACTTTTGGTTTGCACAGTTTTAAATGATTTGCAAAAGAGGATCTTGAGGAATAAGATTTTTTGCATACCTCACATTCTTTAGGATAAGTACTCTTACAACGTTCTACACACTTATATTTTCTTAAATGCTTTGAAAATGATGATTTGGTCAAATAAATTCTCCCATAATTATCACAAGTCTTTGAGTATGAGAAATTCTGAGCACCTCCTTCGGTGATTTTTTTTATTTAGAGCCAAAACCATATCTGTTCCATTTTCTTCTATATCTATCTATATCTATATCTATACTTATAATAAAGCTCAATGTGTGTGTGTGTGTGTGTGCGCGCGTGTGTGTGTGTGCGCGTGTGTGTGTGTGTGTGTGCGCGCGTGTGTGTGTGTGCGCGTGTGTGTGTGCGTGTGTGTGTGTGTGTTGGCGCTCTACAGGCCAGACCGTTGGACCTACAGCTACCAAATTTGGTACATGTATACCTTGGAGGTCCGGAATGTGCACCTCGGAGCCCTTTTTTCGAATTTTTAATTAGAATTTGAATTAATTAAAATTTAAGCGAAATTTCGACGTTTTTCCGCCATAACTTCCGAAAATGTTATTGCACAAGCATGATTTTTATATCAATTTAAAGATAAAAAAATTAGCTTTATAACGGTATAAGTGTTTTTAATGTATAACTTAAGCTACTATTTTTAACGAATTTTTAAATAAATATTTTAACTATGTTTTTTTATCACGTGACTGGATAAAATAAAAGAAAACAATGCCGGAAGTTCAAATTAAAAAAAAACTATCATCGCAAAATAAATCTACTGAAATGCAACTGTCAGCACGTGACTGGATAAAATAAAATAAATATAAAATGTGATATTATCTTTAAAAAATAAATGCAAAGCAAAGCAATATCTATATCATTAAGTCAATAAATCTTCTTTATTTACGGTAAACCTGATTGAATTTAGACAGGATATGCACTGAAATCCGACTTAATGGCATATTTATGTAATCGTTTGCAATATCTGTATCATTAATTTAATACTTTCTTCCCTTTCACGCTTTCTTTAAAAAAACATATTTAATATTTTGGCAACATCACCGAAAAAAACATTTTTAATATTTTGGGAGCATACCCGATGGTTCAAACTGACTGATTTATAAAATATTATTATTAAATATTAAAGATTATTATGGATAATATATTAAAGAATATATTAGCCCACCTCTGACGCCAACTTAAAAACTCGCCAAATTATCAGCGATAATGATTTTAAAATGGCAACCCTGACAGCATCTGAAGAGAAATGTGGCAACCATACGGTTTAAATCAACCTCTTAACTTTTTAATTCAAATACTTTTGATTTGGCGAGATTTTAAAAATTGGCGACATTTTGAAAAAGTCGCCAGAGGTGGGCTGGATAGGATTTTACCGAATAGGATTAAATAGGATTTTACCGAATATTATTATTATATTAAAGAATATTATTAGGAAAAGGTGTACTTTTAGAACTTTCTGTCCATCATCTTAAAGAAAATATTAATTTCAGGCCAATACATGCCCGGAATTACTTCAAGACTAATGAATATGAGATTTAATTGAAAATTTTAGAATGAATTACTCATGGCGAACCAGCTGGTCGCCAAAGGCGGCTAGTCTTTAGAATAATCTAGTAACAGTGCAAATTTATTTGTTTTAGGAATATTGTAAATATTTTCAGATATTTTTGTTACATTTGGAATATATATTCTACAAGTTTCTTCTACAAGCAACAGGTACATAAATATACATTTGGAATATATATTTGTACTTATCTTAGTAATTCTTGCTTCTACAAGTTTCTTCTACAAGCAACAGGTACATAACAGGTACAGGTACATAAATATACATTTGGAATATATATTTGTACTTATCTTAGTAATTCTTGCTTCTACAAGTATCTTTTACAAGCAACAGGTACATAAAATGGAGGATAGGACACAGAAACAGAATGGAATGGAAAAAACTTAACCAAAGGCATATAGGAAACAACAGGTATCAAAAATTGAACATGATAAATAGAAGTATTAGTCGACCAAAGAGGGGTAGGAGGCACAGAGGCTGGAACACAGCGAGGCACTGATTGACATTTTTTATCCTAAAATATATATATATATAAGAAAAATGAATGTCAGATCTTAAAACATCACAGCCATTAAAAACATTATAAATTATATACATATAATCGAATGACGTGTGCATTTATATATACCTTTTGAGAAGCTGATTTCTGTGGCCATGATGACAAAAATGAAGGTTGATTGCAGGTAGACAAAGGAGGAAACTCCGAAGAATCCCAAATATATCTCTGAGTGATCGACTGGCTATTGTTCCTCTCTAAAGGTTAATTATAAACTAAAATAAATACAAATACTTTTCAAACTTTCATCCTTACTTTAAAAAAATTATTATAAATTGCATATAAACAATAATCCTACATACCTTTTGAGGTGCTGTATCTGAAGAAATGCATTTCTTTAAAAACATATTGGAAAAAATTTGCCAAGCGAAGATCACCACTTTTATTAGGATGTAAGCCATCCTTTCCTAGGAAACCAAACCTGGATGGCTTGCTAGAACTGTAAAAGATAAAAGTATCTTCAATCTTGTTGTTTAACATTTTTAAATTTGGCCAAAGTAAAGTTTATGGTACGGCGCCAAATTTGGATTTTTCTTGGTGATACATCGCCAAATATGGTAACCCTTGCTTGACTGGTTTCTAACCTATGGCAACCCTAAAGTGGTCTATTTAGGGGTCAGGGGTCGCTCTTTTCATCTTCGCATTCCATTAGTGACGGGTTTTTTTTGTTACTGCTCCCTTTTGTTACTGCTGACCACGTGCCTATATTGCCTCCTTGCTCCAGGTGCTTCTCGTGATGGGTTCTAGCGGTAAAAAATTGCCTCCGTTTGTAATCCAGAAAACAATCGATGACTGTGCTGGTTTGTAAGATCTTTCTTTTTTTTATGACTTACGAAAGGCTCCGAAACTGGATGTGATTAAATGGTGCATGAAAGAAAAATTGATTGCTAATGAGTATGTGTGGTGCGAATGTGGGAAAAAGATGAATTTAGTTGAAAGGCAAGATACGAATGATGGATGGGGCAGGGTGTGTCGTGATAGTAAGCATTATATAAAAAGATCTGTGAGAAAGGGTAGTTGGTTTTCTCAAAGTCATTTGACCATCCCAGAAATTCTTATATTAACATATTTGTGGGTGAAAGAGACACCCACAAAATGGATTTTAGATGAATTTAGATACTTGAGTAAACCAACTTTTGCTGACTGGAAGAGTTTTTGTCGTGAAGTGTGTGTGAATACAATAAGATTGGTGGTGAAGGTGTGATTGTGGAAATTGATGAAAGCAAGTTTGGCAAAAGGAAGTATAACAGAGGTAAAAGAGTGGATGGTAAATGGGTGTTTGGAGGAATTGAAAGAGGGAGCAACAGGTGTTTTTTTGAAGTTGTGGAGGATCGAAAGGCAGAGACGTTGATCGAGAAAAGAGCGACCCCTGACCCTTCCTAAATAGACCATTTTAGGGTTGCCATAGGCTAAAAACCGGTCAAGTAAGTGTTACCATATTTGGCGATGTATCGCCAAGAAAATTCAAATTTGGCGCCGTACCATAAACTTTATTTTCGCCAAAATAATTCTCGCCTTTGGATTGATTTCTAAAATCTCTTTAGCCAGTGACCTATACTTTTGAAGTATCATTTCTATACTATCAACCAATATGTTATTAGTGCCAAGATGCACTAAAATCCAATCATAATTTTTCTTTATTGTTGAAATTCTACTAGTTAGCCTCTCAATGGTTGTTCCTCGGTAAAAAATAATATCCAAATCCTCAAATAGATGTTTTTTCAAGCGTTTAATCATTGAATCTCCAATCAAAAGAATACTCATTGTAAGGCAGTTAAATATTCCAACTTGATTTCCTTATAATAAATGGTTAATAGCAATAAATAACTGAATAATATGCACACAGATAAGCTCATCCAAGATCAAATAAGCAAAATCAAAACAACACTGTGATATTTCCTAATTCTCTTAACTACCACATGAATAATACACTTTCAACTGCAGCAAAACAATATAAAACTAGTCACTAAAAACATTTCTAGATATATGTAAAGAAATTTACTTCTTAATTATTTAGAATACTTGATTGAAAACAAAATTCACTGCAAATAGATAAAATAAAAGCCCTAGTAAAATTCTTCTTAAAATTTAACTCTAATTAACACTATTATTAAAGAGTAAATTATGACAAACAATCAATGAAATATAAGTGTTTAATGCTGTGCAATTATAGATACACTTATAACATAAAAAAAAAACAAAATATTGAAAAATACAAATCAAACTTATAATGGCTCTATCCCAGTGAACGGTACGCTGTATTTTGGCGATTTTTTTGGCGCCATTTCTCGGGTGATATTTATTTTCTCCTTGGCAACTTCACCCTTTCTCTCCCGTTAAAAGATGGTAACCTCGTAATTTGCGCAATGAATGATGTGATGTCATGATGATGTAATTCTTGTTTCTTCCAATTATATTCAAAGTTGTAGGAAGTAAGTTTGAATTTCATTTAACGGTTTTGCAGCTTGCTGCATTTCAATCTGTTTTTCACCAGTGGTGTGGTAAAGTTCTGCATTCTCTTCAATCGTATTTATTTCAAAATTTTTATTTGTTCTAATTTCATTGTATTTTAATTTCTTAATTAGTATTTGTTTTTAATTTTATAGTATTTAAATTTTTGTAATTTCTATTTGGCTTTAAGTTTTAATTTCTGGTTTTTAAAAGTATTATGGCTTTTTCGTCTTTGTCTGGATCGAAACAAGACCGAGTGAATTTGAGGGGTTTTTTTTGAATTGGAAAAGAAAGGTAAGTTGGATGTTGTTAATTATTGTTGTTAATTATTATGGGTAAAATCCTATTTTAACCCACCTCTGGCTACTTTTTCAAAATCTCGCCAATTTTTCAAAATCAAGCCAAATCGAAAGTATTTGAAAGTAATCGAAAGTACCAATAAGATTAAATAGTTTTCTAACGGAGTTTAAATCAACAAATGAGGTTCCATAGGGTTGCTGCATTTCTCTTTAGATGTTGTCAGGGTTGCCATTTTAAAATCATTATCGCTGATAATTTGGCGAGTTTTTAAATTGGCGTCAGAGGTGGGCTAAAATAGGATCGGCCCTTATTATGAGTGTAGGATTGATTGCTAGTCATTATACTTGTCTTAATTGTAATGAAAATATGAAATTGGTTGAAAGGAAAGATTTGGATGACGGGTATGCTTGGGTTTGTCGTGTGTATGAAAATAATAAGCACGTTTTGTGATATTTTCTTGTTTTTGGTGACTATTTTTGGAGCACGAATCCATAGAGTTCACGATCAGTTTCTAGGTCTAACACGAAGATACATCGACCGCTCGCCATCGGAACATCGTCGGCGTCACGTTTTCCGATGTTGCGATGGCAAACGGTCGGTGTCCCGCTGCGTGTTAGGCTTAGGTACTTGGCGTGTGCTTCGCGGAGTCGTGTTTCGCCAATAGTCGCCAAAAACAAGATGGCGGACAAGGAGCGTACCGTTCATTGGGAATTAACCCACTAATTAGTATGTTTACTATTAGCTTAATTAGCACTATTTTAAAAATAATAGTTTTAAGTAAACTAAGAAAATTATAAGAAATAAATTTTCTTGAAGAAATTAAATAAACAAAAACAAGGCCTTTATGAGTTTTCTCCAACGTGAATCAATTGCAGATAATCCGTCACACTTCCTTCCTCGTCAAAGACTAAATGAATACTAATGAAATTGCGCGCTCAAAAAACATAATTAGTGACACGTGATGTTGACAATAGCAAGATACAAGCTCCTCCTATAGTTCGGGGAGACAACTTCGTAACTTAGTTTTCCTACTGGGAGTAAATTCCCTTTTTTCAGTAATAAAGCTGTTGTGTTTTGTTGAGTCGTTGTTATATCAAGTGGTTTAACTTGCTTTATTCTGTCATTTGCATCGCCTAACATCAAATATCTCTATAAAAGTAAAACTAAAAATTGAAATTCATGATGAATCTAAGAAATTTTTGTTGAATAATTCTTGAGATATTTCATAAATAATGAAAATTATTCTATTGTGCACATAAAGGCCTTATCACATGGTGAAATACATCGTCACTTTCTCTGACGAAAGTGACGTCACTTGAGCATTTGCTGTCTGGTAAACCTAGAAAAGCAGGTGAATAAGTTGGCGTATTTATCGCTCTTTATTCATTACTTCCATTAAGTGAATGTTTGCAGTTTTTCATTTCATAACTCGTGGATGCTCCGTGCAAAATGGATATCAATGAGCCTGCATTATTATGCATCATCCTGGGAACGGTGCTAAGAGAAAAAGAGAAATCCCAAAGAAGATTGTGGTCGCGGAAATGGCTGCTTAGACGCAGACAGGAAGGCTGCTAGGGAAATTTAATGAGAGAATTAGCTTTGGAGGTAAGCAAAAAGCTAGCATTTTTTATGTAAAATGTTTCGGGTCGATCCTATTTTAGCCCACCTCTGACGCCAATTTAAAAACTCGCCAAATTATCAGCGATAAGGATTTTAAAATGGCAACCCTGACAACATCTGAAGAGAAATGCGGCAACCATACGGTTTAAATCAACCTCGTTGGTTGATTTAAACTTCGTTCAAAAACTATTTAATCTTATTGGTTATTGTTACGAGAAGTTTAAATTTGTTTAAAAAGTTTATACTTTTTAAACCATTTCTGCATTTGAAATCTTCAGAGTAAGAAGTTATTTTAATACTTTGAGTTTTTGATGTGAGCTATCAGTAAAAAATTGAGAGCAAAAAGGGAAGCCAATGGACATGTGAATTTTTAACTTTATTGAATGCAAAGGTAAAGAGAGCGGGGATTGAATGGGGTATGAGCGTAAATTTAATTTCGAAATCGTATGAATGTCCTACGTGTGGAGAGCCAATGGATTTAATTGAGCGAAATAATGCGGTTGATGGTTTCGAATGGCGATGTCGTAAACGTGGATCAACTGTGGTTGTACATGATGTTTGCCGGAATGTAAGGAAAGGTACGTGGTTTTCTTTCAGTCATTTAAGTATGTACGATGTTTTGAGTGTTACAAGGTACTGGTTTGGAAGATCTATGAATGAATTTGTTATTAATGAAGTTAAAATTAATAAAAACACTGTGGTTGATTGGTTTATGTTTTGTCGAGAGGTACGTACGGTTGCGGTCGTGAGAGAAAGTGTTCAGATAGGAGGAGTAAACGTTGTTATTGAAATCGACGAGAGCAAGTTCAGGAAAATGAAGTATGGAAAAGGCAAGTCCGTAAACGGTCAATGAGTATTTGGCGGGATTGAAAGGGGAACGAGCAGATGTTTTTTTCGAGTGGTTGAGCGTCGTACTAAAGAGGAGTTACTGCAAATGATTAAAGAATGGATAACGCCAGGGTCTATTATTGTGTCAGAGGAACTACTGGTAAAAGTGTAGAATAGTGTGCCCCTTGCTGCGCCAAGGATGCCAAGTCGCCAACTAAGAAGGCGGACAAAATAAACAAACTGTTCCGCGGAACAGTTACGGTTGCCATTTCCCGCCATTTTATTTAGAATGTTTAACTAATTATAATTATTTGTTTAATACTGCCCGGTGCCTTCATCTGTAGAAGGCACCGGGCAGTATATTTTAACTTTAAAAAAACATCCTAGGGTTTCGCTTTCATACGGAGCGGGAATGCAGTAGCTTCGCTAGCACATTGAACAGATGGACGGTGTGGATTAAGGAATAGTGCATAATAATATTACAAGAAAGAATAAATGATGTTATAGGAACGGATATTATACAGAATTTTTAATATTTAATGTACTTACTTGCTTTATTTAATCTTTTCATGAACACTTAACACTTCATAACACTCAAAGCATTCTTTCCAAGCCTCCTCAAATCATTAAAAAAAATATTCCAATCACCCTTCATCAGGTTCGAAATAGTGCCTAGCATCCCAACTTTCAAACATCCACTCCTGCATTGCAGACATAATAATATTTCGAGGGAACCAAACGTTGGAGCACCAAAAGAATTACGAGAACTGCGAATAATTCCATGGCAGACTTCTTTCAATACGAAAACGCAGACGATTTGCGAATTCGCATAGTGATAATTAAAAGTGTGAAAACGAATTTTTTTTTGTAAATATTTACACAAAAAAAATGAAATAAATGTTATTTTAATTAATATTAATTTTATTCTAAACTTTCTTTGTATAATAAATTTTAACTTAAAATAATAAGCAAAATTTAAATCATCTGAAATCGATATTTTAAATATTAAATTTATTATAAAACAGTTTAGTACCTGAACAACTCAACTATTATAAAAACTAGTAAACAAAACAGAATTAGGGTTACTGTAAGAAAGTTCCGTTGGGTTGCCATATTGGCGATAAACTCGGGGGCACACCGTGCTACACTTTAACCGAACTACTTTGATATACACCCCCAAATTGGAAATTTGGCGACTTTTTTTTCTTGCCAAACAAAATACCTGCTTTTGGCGCCTTTTTTTTCTTGCCAAGATGGATTTTCGCGAAACACAAATAATTAATCCTACCTAAAAAGCAACCCTAAAAAGTCCATAGGGAGTGCCAGATTTGGCGCATAATTTTTGGGGGTGTATATCAAAGTTGTTCCGTGTCAGATTGTTAGAAGGCCTATGATTGCCTCTCAGATGAGGGGTACGTCCATATGAAGGTCAATCACAGTTTGACCTTCAAGGACGCAGATACCGGTGCTCGCACCAATTCGATAGAAGGCACCTGGGGAGCCATTAAAAGGTTCTTAAAAAATCCCACCGCCCACACAGAGGGACAATTTGACAGCTACCTCGCATAATACATGTGGCGGAGATCGCAAAACCACTCCATGAGCGATGAAATCTACAGTGAATATATTCGCGAAGTTATACGAACGTACCCTCCATTGGGGAAAGATGAAGCGTTAAAGTAAAGGTAAAAATTCTTTTTTCTTAACCTTGTAATTCAAATACTTTTGATTTGGCGAGATTTTGAAAAATTTGCGTGTTTTTAAAAAGTCGCCAGAGGTGGGCTAAAATAGGATTTTATCAATGTTTCGTAACAAAAGGATGCAACTATAAAGAATTTCTATTATCTTTGCTTAGAAAAAGCACTATCCTTGCTTATTTGAGTAATTTTTAAATTTATTTATATGCAATACTTAAGATATGCATTCCAGATTTGTCTATTGGGGTTAATTCCCAATATACGGTACGCTCCTTGTCCGCCATCTTGTTTTTGGCGACTATGGGCGAAACACGACTCCGCGAAGCACACGCCAAGTACCTAAGCCTAACACGCAGACCGTTAACGGTGGACACCGACCGTTTGCCATCGCAACATCGGAAAACGTGACGCCGACGATGTACCGATGGCGAGCGGTCGATGTATCTTCGTGTTAGACCTAGAAACTGAGCGTGAATTCTATGGAGTCGTGCTCCGAAAACAGTCACCAAAACAAGAAAATATCACAAAACAACAATTAATTACAAAAATTATAGAAAGACAAAAAGCACTTTCATTAAATCAACAAAGGCATAAACACTTACTTTTTAATTCTCTCCTTTTGCAGCCTTTTAATTCTCTCCTTTTGCAGAAATTACAAAAATTTAAATACTATAAAATTAAACAAATAAAAATTTTGAAATAAATACGATTGAAGATACGCAGAACTGTACCACACCACAGATTGAAACAGTTTGAAATGTCGATGAAAGTTTTGAAATTCAAACTTACTTCCAACAACTTTGAATATAATTGGATGAAACAAGAATTACATCATCATGACATCACATCGCAAATTACGAGTTTACCATATTTTAACGGGAGAGAAAGGGTGAAGTTGCCAAGGAGAAAATAAATATCGCCCGAGAAATGGCGCCAAAAAAATCGCCAAAACAGAGCGTTTCGTTAACTGGGATAGAGCCGTCTATTGGTTATTTACTTTTAAGGAATTTAAATAATTAATTATTAATACAATTTGTATCAATGAGCAGAATTGACATTTTTGAATGTTCCAAACATTCAGTCATTAAGAATAATGTTACATTTAATAAATCTGTTTATGGATAATTATCTTAAAGTTGTTTATTTTAAAAAATATGAGTTGTAATTTTCAATTTAGGATGCTGAAGGTTATAGAAGATGGTTGAGAATGGACACCGCATCATTTGAGTATCTCCCTATATTTGTGGATGTATTTTATCTATATTTTTTTAATGTTTAAATAAAAATTATAAAGATGTGATTTTGCTTCCTTGTTTTTTAATGATTTCTACAAATTAAAATGAAATAATTGATGTATAAATTGTATAGATTTTGAAAATGGTATCTATCTCTTTTATATAATTTGAAATAGTTATAATTTATTCTATATATACAAATTGAAAAAACTTCAGTCATAATATTAATTACATAAGAAAAGTATAATTTTATTAGTAAGCTTTAAATTGTTGACTTATTTCATAGTAATAATTATTTGAAACTATATTCGTAAAATTCAACATTTAAATAATATATACAAAAAAACATGAAATTTTTCAAAAAACACTGCCATAGCCATTTGTCTAAATGGTATGGAAAAGAATAAAACAGTATTAAACTAATTTAAAAACAATCATTACATTGAAAATACTAACTAAAGTTTTATATAAAAAGCAAAATTCAATTACTGTGAAAATTTGGAGAATGCTCTTTTGGAACTTGCAGCTAAATTATTAAGATTCGTGTAATGAAATTCCATTGCATTTAGAAATTGCTACTTCTATTGACATTTATTTTCAGCTAAAAAGTTATTGAATTAATTGTAAGTTCTGCTTCAAATTTAATCTTTAGAGTTCTTAATATAATGAATATGAAATGGATTGTAAAATGAGACATGTTGTACATTTATCAAATTTAAAAATGAGTTTCCTTTGAGTGTCTTTTTCATTTCTAATAGTGTCATTTATTGTCCCATTCAACTGGTCGTAATGGTTATTAAAAATTCCATTACTTTTCTTTTTCTATGTTAAATATTTTTGTTGTTTATCTTTAACAAGCAAAAACATTTTATATTGTATTGGTGTTAGGATTAATTAAATGAATTTATAAAATACTATCTTATTGACATTAAATTTAAAACAAAAGCATATTGAAAATATTTCGTGTATGAGTTTCCTTAATTAAGCTTAACAGGGTGCATAACATAGCTTGCAAAGTGCTTAAATTTGAACATTTTTAAGTGCCTTAAAAGTGTTTATTATTTAGAAAAGTGTAATATAAAATATATATCTATTAAGGATGCATAATCCCACATTAAATGGTTATTTGTTAATTTAAAAGAAAAAATATTGAAAAAGAAGCCTAAATTTTATTATTAATCATATGAAAGGGGATTTAATTTTTTTATACTATATGATCATCAGTTTAAGGTTAGAAAACAGAATTAATCCTTAATAACCTTAACTAAATTTTAAAATTATATAGAAGGTGTTAATGAACTATTTAAGAAATTACAATTATGAGTCAACTGCTGAACGACTCTGGTTTCAATACTCTTTGAAAAAAAATGCTTGGTTTCAGTTAAAGGCCTTATAACACAGTAATGCTATAATTTAATCATTTCCCATTTTAATTTAAAGGAAGGCAATTGATACCGGTTTTGTGTATTATTTTCTAAGCTTTTTTATTATATGATTTAAAACCAATTTTTTCTACTTGGTTTCTTACGTCCTTCGAAGATTTTTCTGTAACATTTCTGCTCGCATGATTTTCAATAACTTGAGATGTGTGAATATTTTTTTTTCGTAAGCAGAAATTGCTATTAGAACACAGCATGCAATTTTTATAAATATATTGAGGTCTTTAAATTTCTCAGCAATACGGAAAATGAAATGCTGCAGTCGAATTTTTTTTTCTTTTCAGTTTAAGTAAATGTTACTTCTTTGCAAAAACCTGACTTTGAAAAACTGACTTACATTAAAGATACATAAATTTTTTACGGAGTAAATTAGGAGATGAAAGAACAATTCACCGATTTTTCGCAAATTTGTATGGTTAGAAAACGGAATATGTTTTTTCGCAAGCACACGTCGACAATTGATTTGTAAATCCACTTTATTTTAAAGGTGCATTAAAATTCATTTTAAAATTGAAATTACGCTCAAATTAAAATTTTCAGTTTCATGAGACTTACAGCAAATTACGGTTGTACTCAACGTCAACCAATCGAAATGATAAGATTTCGTTACAAAAAAAAAAAAACTTCTTTTTAACTCTTTTTTGATATGTAAAACCTTTTGAATGAGACTAGCAAACTGTTATAAAAGTACATAAAATATGGAATGCATAAATACATATGCATCTAAAATAAAAACTACATACGTATGTGCAAGACATCGGCATTTAAAATTTCAAATAAAGTCATTGATATTCAGAAGTGACATTTTATTTTAGAAAGTATGAAAATGGGTCGAATTCATAACATCTGTTAAATAAGTAAGTAGAATTCTTTTAAACGAATAAAGAAATAAAATTATTCCTCTGCTTCCAGATTCCAGTTGAAGACCATCAAAAAGAAATGGAACGCAAACTGATATTTTATCCGCTAAGCCATGCATCCTTCAAACAACACAGAAGTCAAAGATTCTTAATATTATTAACCAAGTCTGAAGTATGATGGAAATTTCTTTCGAACCACACAATGCTAAACGTACGAATGATCTCTGCGCATGTGCGAGACACCGGCACTTAAAATTTCAATCAAACTTATTGATACTGTAACGTGAAATTTTATTTTAGGAAGTATGAAAATGGGTCGAATTCGTGATATCTTTAAAGTAAGTAAGTAGAAATTTTTTAAAAAAGGAATAAACATTTAAAATGAGTCGGATTCGAACTTACGACTACTTTACCCCCTCTCCCTACAAAAAAAGGGAAAGTAACCTGATATCTGAACCACTGAGCCATGCATCCTTCGAATAACGCAGCAGTTCAAGATTCTTAATTCCATTAAGCATGTTTCAAATTTGAAGAGAAGCTGATTTTAAATACACATTACTAAACGTAGGCATAATTTTACACTTGAGCAAGACATTGACACATAAATTTTCAAATAAATTCATTAATATTTTGACGTGAAATTTTATAGTCAGAAGCATGAAAACGAGTCGAATTCATAGCCATTCATCGAATAGAATAAGTAAGTAGAAAAAAAAGTACAGTATAAGTAAGTAGAAAAACATAATTCGTCAGCTTCCAGACTAGATCTTAAGACTACCAAAAAGGAAGGAAAACAGTCCCACATCTTATCCACAGGGACATGCATCCTTCGAACAACGCAGCAGACCACGATTCTTGATTAGATTAGTCATATTTCAATTTTGAAGGAAATCTGGTTCTAAATACACAATGTTATGCTTAGAACAATTTTTGTGCATGTGCAAGACGCATCAACAATTAAAATTCCAATTAAATTCATTGATATTTTGAGATGAAATTTTATTTTATGATGAAAATAGACCAAATTCGTGGTATCTATAGAGTAAGTGAGTAAAAAAAAATAAAAATAAAAATTATTCGCTAGCTTTCATACTCGAAATTAAGGACACGAAAAAGAAAGAAAAGGAACCCGATATCTTATCCGCAGAGCCATGCACGCTTCGAACTACACAGCAGTCCAAGAGTCTTAATTCAATTAATCATGTTGCAGATTTGATGGAAATCTGCTTCTAAATACAGTGCTAACCGTACGGATGATCTCTGTACATGTGCGAGAAGTCGAGAATTAAAATTTAAAATAAATTCTTTGATATTTTGATGTGATATTTTATTTTAGGAAGCATGAAAATATATCGATATAGTATTAACTCTAGAATAATTAAGGCGAAAAATAAAATAAAAATGTATAAAAATAATAAAATTATTTATTGGCCTCCAGACTCGAACTTAAGACAGCCAAACAGAACGGTTTTAAACCTGACAGCTTGTTCACAGAGCCATGCATTCTTCGAACAACACGGCAGTCTAGGATTCTTAATACCATTAATCAAGTCTAAAATGTAATAGATATCTGGTTCTAATTACACAACACCAAAAGGTACGAATGATCTCTGCTCATGTTCAAGGTTTCGATTCTCAAAATTTGAATTCATATTTTTGATATTTCCGGCACATTTTATTTCAAGAAGTCTGGAAAGGAATCAAATTTTTAGTAGCTTTAGAATATTTATGAAAAAAAGTAAAGAAAAATGAATTAAAAAAATTTATACAATTTTTAGGCTCGAACTTCAGATTAAAAAAAAATGCACGCGAAGCAACCTGACATCCTACCCGTTGAGCAATTCATTCTAAGAACAACGCAGTACTTTATGATTCTTAATACCATTAATCAATTTTCAAATGTGATGGCAATCGGTTATAAATACATAACGTTCAGCGTACGGAAGACATCGACTCTTCAATTAAATGCATTGATATTTTGACATCAGATTTTGTTATAAGGAGTATGAAAATGGACCGAATTCGTTGTAACTGTAGCATAAGTATAGAGAAAAACAACAAAATGAAAAAGAAGTTTGTTGGTTTCGAGACTTGAACGGAAGACCACCGAAGAGGATAGGAAAGCAACCCGGCATCTTATCCGCTGAGCATCGACTCAATAATTGAGTCTTAAATATTCAGATAACCCTCAATGAATATTCTATACGCGGCATTTTTTACCATTCATTATTACCTTTAAAACTGTTCAGTTCTTTCACAGCATGACTAATTGCCATCTGGTTGGCAATTTTTTCCCCCACCGTCGTACATTAGGTTTATTTAATGATAAAATTTGCCACTTTTTAAAGAATCTAATTTATTACGCTACTATCATTTTACTCTCGAAATAATATCAGCTGCAGTTAATGAAAAAAATGTGCACATGACACGATATTATAGTTTTTGAACTGTACTAAGAGACATCCATATATGTGTTAAACATTTTGAATAAATTAGTACCTAAAATTATATGCTAGACATTTGCATCATATATTCACAATCGAGAACCATTTGGATGCTCATCACATTTCCCCTTGTTCTTTTTAATTAATTGACGATATTTTCTGAAGAACGTTGATGTATAAAATGCTTTTGATGTTTTGCAATATCTGCTGTATAAATCTAAAACAGAGAAGTCTAGTGTGTAATTTTTTTAAATCTTACGGCTGTTTAAATGTGGATATAAACTTGGAATTAGTTTTCAGAACCCTGGTTAAATTTATGGTATTTTGCTTTGAAAGAAATATTTTAGAACAAAAAAATTTCAAAAATGTTTTGATAAATACATTAATAGTTAAATAATCAAAGAATGGGACATCAAAGAATAGAATGCCTTAATGAGAAAAAATTTGCCAAATTCGCAGCTCAAAGAAGCAAATCGAATTTGCATAAAAATTAGAATTCCGCAATACAAATATTTATACACAATTTTTATTCACCCACAACTTATAAATAGAAGTACACAAATCCATATAAGAAAAATGATTTTAAATCGAAAATGCCAATTCATCTGTACAAATTTAAAAGATTTTAATATTGACCTGTTTTTAGATAAACTTTAAAGGAAAAAATAACTTGAACTGTGTCATTTACATCCAACACTTTCAAAAATTTTAAAAAACAATGAATTTTTTTTTTCCAAGTAATGGACCTCAAAACTTTGTTCACTTGCGATCGCAAAGAATAGAAAGAAAATTGTAAGATAGTAAATAATTGACAGCTTTCCATTCGATTCAATTCGATTAATTTAATAAAATTCAAAAATGAAAAATTCGAATTCCTGTAATTTTACTGCATTTCTAGAGAATTGGCAGTTTTAGACTAATTTCTCCCATCTGGCTCAATTTCTCATATCTATACTCTACCATTAGATCAGTACAACGAATAAATATTTTAATTTGTCATGTCTATACTCGATTGATAAATTAGAAAAAATTTAAATAATTAAATTAATAAAAAAGATTTTAGATAAACATCGATTTAAATTTAAAGCTCAATTGGTTATATTTATATTTAAATTGAAAAAAAAAAGGATTTTAAGTAAAGGGGAGAAATTAATTCACCTTAAGAATTTAAATTTATATCAATTCAATATTTCTCAGACAATGTAGATGCATGTACAGTCCTGAATGAAGTCAACGAACATGTTAGCAATGAAGTTTCTAGTAAAAATGTAACTAATACTTAAAGATCAGAATCTTTTGTAATTGAATAAAAAAAATACTTATATTAGAAATGCGTACATTTTATTTACAAGTTTGATACACAGTTTACAAAACTGTTACAATAACAACAATTATAAATATTACGAATGCATTTAAAATAAGAATTCATAACAGTTATCAAAGTAAATTGGTTTTTTATAATTTGACATAAAATTAAAGAATTCACGATGTTTTTAATACAAAATATTTAATATAAAACTGATATTTCAGTTCTGAATTCTTTTAATGAAGATTTAAATTACGCCACAAAAACTTAAATTACTGCAAAAGAAAATGTTATTGGGAATTTTTATTATTTTAATGGGTTTTTTATTGTATAATACAACCAGGAACGAATGAATTTTAAATATTGTATTTGATATTTAAGAAATTCTTCAGAATTTAATACTTAAATTCAAAATTCTGAAGAAATCAATACTAAATTATTGCCACATTCAATAGCATTCATGTAGTAATTTTCCCAAATGTTAGATTTTATTCATAAAAATACCATTTCCCGAATAAAAAAAACTTCAAAATTTATCCACTTACCACTAGGAAGGAACTAACGAATTGTTAATTTTCCGCTTCAAATTGGAATGAAGATGAATCCTAATTAAAGACATTGACACTTCTACGAAAACAATATTAAATAATGCAATGCTGGTAGAAGCAGGTAAAAATATGCGATTAAAAGATGGAAATTGCCATTTATGCTTTATTGCCTACGCAATTTCTAACTTCAATTGTTTGTTGCCTTGTATGATTCAAAATCCAATGAAAACGAGATCATGTGCTCACATTATAAAAACTGAAATTCGCCAGATTCTACCATAATTTTAAAGCATGGATAGCTTTTATATTTATTATGTCTATATGCCCTCAATAACTAGTAAATTCTATTGATAATTATTTAAATTAATGTATGGATTTTAGGTAAAGGGTATAGATATTCATTTTATTCATTTCTACTTTTCATTTGGAAAGCATATTTCAATATTCTTAAGATTATGCACAGTCTTAAACTAACAAATTCGTAAACCTAATTTTTAATTTCCCTGAGACGTCTAATACCGAATAATTTTTCGGTCAGGAGTAAATAATCAGAAATTAAATACAAAATTGAATTCAAAGTACATGGAATTTTATTTGCTTGTTTGATATACAAGAGCAGGTCATTTACAAGGTTATTACAAACAAAAAGAACAATATAAAAGTATGAAGAATCCAAAATACGTATCAAAATAGTAAAGACTTATTACATAAATTGACTCAAGAAGAATGCAGTTTCATAAGTAAAACATTCGTTTATTAAATTAACATACACGAGTTGGAATATTTTAAGCAACATATTTATATAGATTAGCGTTTATTGACATTCAAAGATTTTATTTCAATGCTCAATATTACACAGAATAGGTGAAAATTATTAAATATATTAGAAGATAAGCATTTTTAGCAAACTTATTGAAAAGTCGATCACAGATTACCAGTAAAGAATACTAGAATCGTTATAAAAAGCAACTTGCCCTACATTTAGATTTGAAATTCATCGCATCCATTCACTTTGTCCTTCAACAAGAGATTTTATCGTATTCGATTTGCTTTTTGTTTATCACTAAAGAACATCTCTTTTCTCTGAAAGCATACTGATCACCGTGATGATCAGGCATAATGATCAAATGCTTTCGAGAATAAAAGGATATTTTAATTGGCTGGCCGGCCGAGTCAATCAAAACATCCTGTATCCGCGGATGTACACTTTTACGTAAAATTAAAACCAAAACAGCGAGATATTTTAGTTAACGAGTTTAGTTTAAATTTACAATCAATCTTACTGTAATGCTATTTTATTCTAAATTTAATAAGCCGATTTAAAATATTTGTAAATGGATGCAACGAACATTTAAAATTTAAAGTGTCAAAAATTCATTTAAATCAATAACCATTTATACTACATCTTAAAATTAATTCAAAAACAATGCTAAGTATTAAGATCGATTCACATATGAAAGAAATGAATTAAAAATTAATTTATAACAATTCTTAAATATTTACAGTTCTAAAAATCAAGATTTTTTCAATTATCTTCCATACACAACACATTTTTCTTGATAAGAGATTTGTATGTTTTAAATTAGTCCAACATGCAAATACATATTGCACATTTACTATGGCATATTTCAATATTCTTACTGAGAATTGAGAAGCATTGGAAAGCAAAGATAATTTTCTGAATTGCGAGGCTGAACGGCACCAAATGGTATTTTGTGGCGTGATCACTTCGGATAAAACATGTAGACATCTGAAATGATTAAATATATGATTTAATAGATGAAATCAAACTGAAGAATACCGTTAAATGTTAATTTTTAAGTCTTTTTTATTTTAAGTTTTAATCCACATCGATAATGTAATGATCAGCAGAAAAATTCAATTGCTTTCAATGGAAATGAAATCTAAATTTTTTTCACCCAAAGTTCTCGTACTGAAAATGAAATAAATTTAAAATTAAGCATTAATTATTCCAGAATATTTCTAGAAACGTATTTTTATTTCCTGTGAGGGTAGAAAATGGCTCAAATAATGAGTTTTTAAATAGTCATCCAATAGTCGTAGCTATCGTTTAGGTTTTAGAATTCTATAAATTGTTTTGCCAATCTCAAAAAGTTCAAAAGCACCGAAAATGAACCCGTCCATACATAGTAGAGAAAGAGCCTGAAATAGAGCTGCAAAATTATGTACGATTCCTTTCGAGGAGACCGCAACTGTATTTTCTAGATAGCCGTTTAAATGCTTGAAAAGCTGATAAAATGCTGACCTTATTAACTGTATTCTTGTAACTGCCATGAACAAAGGTTTAAAAGCTTATACTAAATATTAACTTCAATATTTTGGTTCGTTCCAAAAAATAACTTTAGTGGGGACACGATACAAAAATACATCTTTTCCTTATTTGTCATAGGCATGTGTCTAAGAAGGTTTGACAACGCAATATTTCCTTACTGACGACAAGCAGAAGGCCTTAACAGGCCAACTCCGTTCTTAGGAATCAAATTACTTCTACAGCTATGGATCTATCGGTATGACATGAAAGGCAATTCAGTTCTTATGCTTAGAGGTAGCTAAAATTTCAATAAATGTTTCCAGGGAACTGATTTGGGTACTTTGTGCCTTTGGAATGCTTTTTAGATGACCCAAATAAATTTTCGAATATCATGCTATTCTGATAGTTATTATAAATAAGAACTTACCATACGCAGAGAACTATCAGACTACCTTAAGGGAAGGAATTTTGATGGCCTGAATATGGAACCATGAGAACTGATGGTGAAGGCATGCTTTTATCCATGAAAAAATGCATCCATAGGAGTCGTAAGCTGCTTGGCCTATAAATACTCAACGAAAAAAGTATTTTTATAGTTATTAAAAATGATTGGATACGACCTTCAATTTGACAATTGTTTTAATTCGTACAACTTACTGATATCACTTCAGAAACTTTCTTTTCCCCGGCTTCCCAGCCATCTCCCATATATAGAATTTAAGACTGGAACCGAAATGGCATTCACTACACATAGGGGAAGTGGTGTAAAGCCGTTTTTTTCAATTAATCCATTTTGTTGTTCAAATAATCCAATGTGTTCCTTGCACAGTGCGCTGCTCCAATATCAATCGCAGGGGATTCAGCTTCATTTTCGATCCATAAGAAATTCCGTCATAGTCGATTTAGCACGATGTTTCTCAGCATTCTTCCAAGGATAAGTGAAGTAATTTAAATGGATACTGTCTGAATTCTTGCCATTGCTATAAAAAAAAAATGAAAATTTCAGTCACGTGTTCTGTTTTTTTGAGAACAGTACAAGAAGAAATTGCCATGGTTTTCTTCCTACCCGAGACTACAAACGAGAAGTCAACGTAATTCGGGTTCTCAACACACAGAAGCCACTTGTCTGGAATATGCAAAGATATCGATTTCTTTCAGTTCCATTCCACTATGTAGATTATGAAAAATAACTAGAATTTAAAATCAAAGTTGATACATTATAAGCTTGCCATAATACATCAGACTTTAAAAAACAATTTAATATACGTTTGGGGTCTGTATATAATCGTGCAAACTGGAATTTGGGTTCTTTACTTATTGAAGCTCCAAACTATTAGTTGTGTCATGATCACTTCCGTCAAGACCTGTCAACATCTGAAAAGATTAAATTAATATTCATTAGATACAAAATCCAAGAATACTCTGAAGGGATACAATTAAAAAGTGCAAGAGATACACAACTCAGAATTTTCAATATAAATAAAAGCAGAGCCTAAGAATCGACTGGCAATTTCATTGACAGAATTGAAAGGTTTTTCCGTTTTAATCACGAAATCTTCAAAAATGGGCTGATTTGAACTATAAGACTAATCCCAGTATCTGACATGTATTAGTTAAACAATTCATCTAAATATTTCTTTTGATTTAAAAAAAATCCTTCCGAGAGCTATAACCGTATATAGGAAAACGAGTCGGGCATCTAATTTTCTAATTGACCATTAAGCATAATTTCCATAAGGCTTACTATAATAGGTTTATCCGCTAACGCTAGAATACTCTTCAAAGTGATCAACAGATCCCCTTAGTGGTAATTTATCAATTTTAATTTTGTATAACTATAATTCAAATTTCATGGAATGACATAACTAGATGCCTGGAAAAAATGAATTTGAGGATCTTGCCAAGAATTCTTACTTGCATGCTTATTGACCACTACCTGACTTTTTCCGATCCTTCATAACATTGATTTTTCTAACAATAGCAATACATTTGGTCACTACTGACTAAGTTTCTCTCAGTCTTTATAGATACAAATCGGAATAATTAATCTTTCCTCATTTTTTTTGTCCCGTTATCGGCGTGTGCAGGAATATACTATTTGAAACAATTCCCGTTCCCTACAGTACTTGCTTAGTGATGACTTGCAAATAGCCATCACAACATAGCATGTATTTAAACGCTGATTGTTCTTATGTTGACAATTCAAAAATATTCACATATTTCAATAAATGTTTCCCAGAAATTATGTTTCGCATTTCTTTGAAGCTTCCAGAAAGCAAACCGAAGATAATTGGTTTCCAAAACGCCATGCTAAACATTGCTAATTTTATCAATACAACTTCAAAACTTACTGTGCCATTGAATTGCTTGCACTTTGATGTCATCTTATGGGAAGGCGTCCTCAAATCCAACACTAGGATAGACAGCATGTACATAAAGCAGAGAAAAACAGTACTGGTGGTTGACGGTGTCTCTTTGTCTAATAAAATGCCATAGATACATACAAATTCATCGAATGAATATCTAATAAAATGAAACAAATATTTCTATGTTTCAATTATAATTGATAAACAATTGTATCCGATTTTCATTTAGATGAAAATGATAAGTAGCATAACTTACCGATATTCCTTTTGTAAGGAACCTAGAAAGCTTCCGGGTCATCCAAATGGTTGTTATCGACACAATTTTGTCAACAGCTGAAGATGCATTCACTCCAGATGTGGGGAATGGCCGGTTGTCATTGCTTTAGTAAAGCGGCTTAGGAGTCCCCACAGAGAGCTGCTCCAATAAACTGTCGGACTTCTTTCGTTGCCGATTTCTGAAGTTCCATTTCTTTAAGATGAAAATTCTGGCGATTCCAATACAAACTGTCTGACATGTGTAGGCAGTTTAAGGATATCCAAGATTTTAATCCCAGAAAATTATCTAATTAAATATTCATTCGGCATGTGTTCAGAAATGGCACAAGACAGTCGCTATGGCTCTTTCCCGTACCATCGGACTATACTAGGTATAATCCACATAATTATGGCACATTCGTTACTTGAAAACCACTTTGTAGAATAAAAAGATTTCTTAATTATTCAATCAAATTCTCAGATTTTAATACTTCTCGGAAGATTTCTCATAAATTTTAAAAATATTCAAATGAGCAGTTAACAGTTTAATTTTAAACCTAAATTCTGGAAGATATTATACCTCGCTTATGAGAAAAAAATTACTCTCGAATGGAGACCATCTTTATCTTAAAGTTGTTTTACGATTTAAGGAAAAGATTTATGAAAATATTAATTGTTTTTTACGTATCAAAGTACAAAGAAATGCGATATAAGATTTATCCGTTTTTATATACAGTCTAAAGAACAAGATTTAAAGATTTTCTCCGATACTTATTTCTATCATTGATCTAGATGATTATTTCCTTTCATTCAATTGAAAAAGGTAATAATCCTTCGCATTCAGTTTAAATCATTCAAAACTTCTGTTTTTGAATTTTCCTATGGAACAAAAACTAAATTTCTAATTTCTGGGAGAATGGTGGTTCAAACAGCTGTTTTATTCAGTAGAAATTATGCTTTATTACACCACAAAAAAATGTCCCTTTAATTCGTTCCCGAGGATTCATTAATCCCAACCGAGTTTTGACAGTAGAGATGCGATATTGTTACTTCAACTAGGAGAATAAATTTATGTATAGAAAGAAAAGATCCACAATATTATAGGGCAGATTATTTTAATACAAAAATGGTGGGAAAAAGGTGGGAAAAGAATGAAATGTTCCTTAATTCAATTTCGTTGCCGATACAGAATTGATACTGCCCTAGATGCCAAGAATCACGAGCTGAAAATTAAGATTAAAAGGGGTTTTTTAATCTAGATGTACAAATTTTGAAATTAGTCTTTAATTTCTAAAATGTGTTCAATTTCCTATTGCCACTCAAATGAATGTAATTTGAAAAAATATATATCTAAAGTGATTATATAGTTAGAATTAAAGAATTTAATTTTTTTAAAGAGACAATAAATTTTTAATTCAAGATTGTTTTTTTAAAAAAAGTAAACCGAAGCTCTTTGAATCAAATACCTAATTTCATTGAAATCTGAATTCGAATCCATTCTGTTCATCCGAAAGTAAAGTATGTTATCCAAGTAAAGTGAGTTTATCCTTACTACATCATAAAGAATTTCGATTATTCATTATAACTATAAGGCATTTTAGTTGTTGATTTGATAACAGTTCTAATTATGAGATACTCAGAAATATCACAGAGCACACAGCATCAGAAATCTCATTCAATCCCTTTCGACCTTATTTCTATGTAAAATGGAAGCATCAATACAAAAAAAGCTATCATTCTAGTAAAGTAACTTTAAGCTCTACACCGTCTATATCCCCAGTTTCTTTTGAAATAATGGTTGTTAGGATGAAGTTAAAATGCCCTGAATGATTGGAATTGTCAAAAATCTTATACAAAAATAGTAAGTGGCCCATTTTAGTATTTCCCATTTCCTAAATGCACAGACAATACCACTCCCAAAATTAGAAGAGGCATTTCCCACACCAACCCCAGCACACACACACACACAAGCATTTCCCACACCAACCCCAGCACACACACACACACAAGCATTTCCCACACCAACCCCAGTAACCACAGCACACACACAAGCATTTCCCACACCAACCCCAGTAACCACAGCACACACACAAGCATTTCCCACACCAACCCCAGTAACCACAGCACACACACAAGCATTACCCACACCAACCCCAGTAACCACAGCACACACACAAGCATTTCCCACACCAACCCCAGTAACCACAGCACACACACAAGCATTTCCCACACCAACCCCAGTAACCACAGCCCACACACAAGCATTTCCCACACCAACCCCAGTAACCACAGCACACACACAAGCATTTCCCACACCAACCCCAGTAACCACAGCACACACACAAGCATTTCCCACACCAACCCCAGTAACCACAGCACACACACACACAT
>JAPMOQ010032859.1:38469-60927 GCA_026543055.1 Argiope trifasciata
GTTCATGTGGGAGTGTGTGGGCCATGCATGTGGAGAGGAAATTCTGAGAGTTCATGTGGGAGTGTGTGGGCCATGCATGTGGAGAGGAAATTCTGAGAGTTCATGTGGGAGTGTGTGGGCCATGCATGTGGTGAGGAAATTCTGAGAGTTCATGTTGGAGTGTGTGGGCCATGCATGTGGAGAGGGAAAGTTGGGGTTCATGTCAGAGTGTGGTGATGAATGTGTTGAATATTGTGGGTCGTGTTGAAGTGTGCGGGTAATGAATGTGTTCAAGGTATAGTGTGCGTTGTGTGAAATTGTGTTAAAATTTGTGGTGAAAGGTATACTTAATGATTTTGTATGGCGAATTTGTGTAAACTAAGTATTGGATAATATTTTAATGTATGCTCTGAACGGTGGAAATGGTCCATGTATGTGTGAATGTGCGCTCTGAATAGTGGGAATCGAAGCGTGCTATGGTGGTTGGAACGGAAGCCGTGAATCTGAAAATTATTTAAATGTAATGACTGGTATAAATAAAAGTCTGGTGTTTATCGGCTTTCTATCAACAAAAGTGTTTTTTTTTTTCATTGTGAGACTTGGAATATGATTTGTGGAATGTAAAGTGCATTGCTAGTGATTAATATAGAAATTTGAGAGTTATAAAAGATAGCTTTAAATGTAATGCATTTCTTTTACAAATAATTTTGGCAAAACATTCCAATTGACTGAGAAGTTGAAAATTTTTATGCATTATTTTATGATATGAAAATTTCAATACTCTTACAGCCTAATGTTTATAATGCTTAATCTCTAACCTTGCCCTGACTAACTGAATTATTCTTTGGAGCTGAGAACTTTGAAGGCGTACGTTCAAGTTTTATTATATGGACATTTCGCTCAACACAAATCGGAGCTATGATAATTTTAACGCTCAATATATTTTAAGTATTAATGCCATATCACACTTTATCCCCCACCCCCTAAAGTTACTCAAAAGGTTCGTTACATGATATAAATAATACGAGGCATAATTCTGCGTTGAATTTTGGGGTTCCTATTTTGAAAAGGCTAACGGCAATTATTTAATACTGGATATTTTTTGAAGAATATTGTCTTTTCTCATCAATGAAATACTAGAAAACCGAAACATCGAAAAATTCATACATTAGTGTAAATAATATAATTTTTAATACTTCTAGCGTGATGTAATCTTCAGTAAAACACTCGAGAGGAAAATTAAGGTTCCTTTGTGTCTTAAAAGAGTAATATATTTTTTTTTCATCTGTGAATTAATTCATAAATGACAAATCAGCTGCTCCACCCATATTTATTGCTTTTGCTAATCCTAATCCAAGTAAAGCTTAAACAATTTATGCTTTGTGGCAGATATTGTCGTATTAAATTACGATGCTGGATCACACCAGCAAAGAAAAGCATTTAGTTTGTCGTAAAATACTGCAGAATACAGAACTTTTGTTTGTATATTAAAAAATGCGACAATTTGGAAAATATTTTCTCAGAATTGATATCTTGCTGATCAAAAACCGAGTTTTCGTCATTAGGTTAAATTTTATAGAATTGATTTGTGGATAATGCGAGACGTTATGAGGAGGGATATCTGTTTAGTTTTGGATATAATCGGAGGTCAGGCAAGTAATAAGTCATACAAATATTTTTACCAGGCAATCAACTTTTTAATATTTACTGATATTGGGGTCAGAAATTCTAAAAAATAAATCCTAGACTAAACAAATAAGAAATTTCAATTTGCATAGTAACATTTTAGAGAACCTTTCTGAGTCCTATTGTTTGAAAACAATAAAATTATTATAGTATTTAACACACAGGTCACCATGGGGGTCACGGTTATTGATGTATGGTTTTTTCTAGTAGCGTCGTGGGGAGAGGGTCTTGGAAGACAGGCAAAATAGACTGAATTCTGATCTATTGTCCAGCCCTGCTAGCCGCACCCTCCACCAATATAGAGTGGAATTTCTGGATATTTACATTATCTCTCATCATTGCATTTACCTGTTATTGGAAAAAATGGCTCTCATTAGGAAGAAATGGTGAAGCAATTCGCGTTTGCTGAAACTCAATTTGAACTCCAAGGTTCACTTTCATAATTTAGTTTTGGATAAGTTTTTTTAATTTGAAGCCGCAATAATTCGTTTGGGTCATGAAGCATATTTTTCTGAATCGTATATTCAAAGGGTCGAAAATTTCTGACCCCTATGGTTATTGATCATTTTCATTGCATTTTATTCACCTATTTAAATGATCAATTTAATAGACTTCGTCCTTTCTGCTTTCTTTTGTTTCTATTAACATTGACTATTTTATGGCATGATATGATCACATTCTAAAAAAAAATTTTAGATTAGAGCAACTAGATACCTTTCATGTGTAAAAGGAGTATCCATTTAGTTTTTGAATGAATGAGGTGCAGGATGTTTACATGTATTTAATTATAATTACTAATTTGTTCAACTTCTCCTATCTGATTCATTATTCTTGGGGTTTCAGCTTCTAGTTGCAAACATCTCTAAACTATAGCTCCTCCTCATGTGAATCATGCACCGATGTTTAAACATGTACCAAAAATTTACATCAAATTTCATTTCCATTTGATTCATCTAATCAGAGGAACTCTATCAAATTCAAGGTATTCTTTAAACCCTAAATGTATCAAATTTTTCAGAAAAATTCAACCTGGTAATAACCAAGTATAACAGAAGTACTTGAGGAATATGCGTAAAAAATAAATCGTTTAATTTTTAATATTAAAATATTAGCTCGGATAACTGTGAAAAGGGATAGTGAAGATAAAAATCTATCAATAATCAAACTGTAGTTAATTTAATCAATATTTAATCTATTAAGAAATACATTTTCAAGAATACAGAATTCTGTTGTGGCTTTATGCGAATTATTTCTAACGGAAAAACATCCTTTTATCTAATAACTAGATTCTTTTTCATAGTTTTCTAAAAATCAAATTAACGTTAATCTTCATTCATTAAATTAAAATTTAATGACGAGAAACTCCAAAATCAAGTGATTTTTACTTTTATGTTCATGAGAATTATTACTGATCATGCAGAAGTATGTTCTGAGAAGGTCCCGGTTTTTAAAAATTTTACAGAAGAAAAATGTAGACTTATCCGGCTTTTGTTTTTTTTTTAAATCCTTGGAACTATCTTCGAATTTCCCCCCCCATCTTCTAAAAGTAAAGAAAAACTTACAGTGCAATAGAAAACATTTAAAAAATATGTGATCGAAAAAGAACTAAAGCTTCTTCTGCGAAACATTTCCGCAGTCTATTAACTTGTGGCCAAAAAATGGCCGTTATTCTAAAAATCGCAAACTCAAATAGCTGGGAAGATGAGCCCTGATGCACATGACGTCTGTACCTAATTTCCTCAAGAAATACAAGATCAGTCGCCAAACGGAATTCCTTCGTGTGCTTTTGGAGAAACTGACACACAATAAATGAAAGCTGAATGATCAAAATTAATTGTTTGGTAATGAGAAAACGGAAGGATCCAAAATCTGAGGAATCGTTTCCTGTTGTGAAAGGAAGAAAAAAACACACATTTCGAAGCATTAACATTGAAATTCAATCAGCAATGTTTTTACAATTGTCGAATTCTTAATTTAGTAATGACCAAGCTCCTAAGGTTTTCGGACTCTTAGCTTAAAAATTTCACTTGGACAATTGGAGACGTCCCTTCAATACTCGCTGTAAGCTATTGGCGTAATTGGGAAGGAATTCTGGTTTTTCTGTTTAGAAGATTGTTCGATTTAAAGTTACTCTTAGTCTCGAAATGCTTATAACACTTCACTTTTTTAGAGTTTTAGATCCATTCTTGGCAAATTCTGGTTTCAGTCTACCAATCAGTTGCCTGAAGAATACTTTTCTAACAGTAATTTCCTTTGATCCATTAAGTAAATCTCCAGGTTACGCAATTAATTTTCATTTACTCTAGATTCAGCCAGCTGGGCGCTCTCTCTCATTACTGCCTTTTCTTTGTAAAAAAAAAAAAGGTTGCTCTGTCCATGGATTAGCCATTTTCCCAGTGGATCGACGATTCTGGATCAACAGGAAAAGATTTCATGGGCGGCATCCGCATTCATTTTATCTTAGGGCGAGGTAAGAAACTAAATCTTGATAACTGTGAAAAAATGGATTTAATTATGAAATTATGAATGACTATTTGATTTAGTATTTTCATTTATTTAGCTTTCATAGTATGCTTTAAAAATTATTTTATTTCTTGTAGAATGTTTTGCTACCTAAAAACCATCCAAAGTTTTGAAGAGTCATAAGTTATATTAAAAGTTATATCAAGAAACTTATATTAAAAAATTAAGAAAAATTGAATTTATGCCAAACGATGAAGAGGAAAAATTTATTTAGTGACTGAAACTTAGAACCTTATTTTCTTATATATTTGTAAATCAAACTAAAGTTCTGGGCAAGTATAAGACTATATATTTAATAGTGATCAATTGTATGGAAATGCTTATGATTAAATTCGTATTTGATTTTTTTATAAATACAAACCTTTTTTCTATCTAGATCTCATTCGATGATAATATTAAATGGAAATAGATTTTTAAGGAAGGAATTTTCGAAGAAAGCTGGCTTTGAATAATCAAATATAGTGAAATCCCACCTTTCACAAGACCTGCGGCAACAAATGATTAAAGATTATTCTGTTTTGCATCTATATAGACTGAGGGAACTTACAGTCTGCCGTGATCAAGTGTATTGCTGTTGATAAAAAAATCATTATGAAGGATCGGAAAAAGTCAGGTAGTGGTCAATAAATATGGAAGTAAGCTTTCTTGGCGATGATCCAAAAATTCGTTTTTTCCAAGCCTTTAGGTATGACATTCCATAAATTTTGAATTATAGCCATTTATATAAATAAAAAAAGAGCGTTTTCGTATACGTCTCTTACGCGCTACAGTACCACTCATCCGATTAAGATAAAGCTTCGACAATATATTGCTTGCACTAACACGAAGATTATAGGCATGATACAATCTTCTACAGAATAAAAAATAATTACAGATCTATTAGCAGTATCTATTAACCATGGATTAAACACTAAATAACTCACCAAGGAGGCATAAGATTCAGTAAAGATGCGACATTCAAGTTAGACGTTCATATTTCGCAACTCTTGTACGTAAATGCAATGTTAGTCTTTCTCTGAAGTAATAGTTTTATGAGAGAGTGTGTGAAAAAGTTTGAGGAACCAATCCAGTAGTTTTGAAATTTTAAATAAACATAAAATAAAATTTTAGTGTTTTTCGCAGTCTTTTCAGAAAATATTATAGTACAAATAATTTTGCACCATCTTAATTTTCAAAAAATGATCTTTTCAACTATATTAATGATTTTATGGCATAAATATATTTTCTCTGTTTAATCCATTTTAAAAGAAAATATTTTAATCACATTTTTTTGCATTAACTTGAGAATTCTGAACGGATACTAAACAAATCACGAGATGCAACAGTTTCTTTCATTGCCATTCTGAAAGCACACCAAGCTTTTCAATTTTAAAAGAATACACAAATCTAATGCATAAAAATGAATATTTGCTTTTAGAATAGAGTAACAAAAGTAGAATAAATACCATTTATGCTTCTCCTTTATATATATCCTGCAATTTCAATGAGTGTATTCATTGTCGACAAGAAAATATTCTTTATAAGATAATAAGAAAGATAACTATTTTAAACTTAAAACGATGTTTCTGAGATTATTTCTTCTGCTACAGCAACGCGGCGGGTACCAGCTATTACAAAATAAAAATCGATAAATTTACTACTAAGCATGTTGTTTGTCATACTCAAGAGTATTCTAGCGCTAAGCGAATAAATCTATTGTAATAAGTATAATCGACAATTATGCTTAATGGTCAATTAGCAAATTCCCGAATCGCTTTCCTACATACTTATCCCTCGGAAAAGATTCGGAAGTATTTTTTAAAATTCAAAGGAAATATTTAGATGAATTGTTTGATTAATGCATTTCAAATACTGGAATTGGTCTTCTTAAAGTTCATATTAGTTTATTTTTTCTTTTAAGATTTCCCGATTGAAACGGGGAAACCTTTCAGTTCTGTCAATGAAGTTGCAAGCAAGATCTTAGAACTTTCCATTTAGATAAAAGCAAAGGTAAATTGTACATCTTTTACACTGTTTAATTGTATCTCTTCAGAGTATTCTTGATGGATCTTATGTCTAACGTTTATTAAATCTTTTCAGATGTTGACGGGAGTGATCTTGGCGCAACCGAAAATATCGAGCTTCAACAAGGAAAGAACCCGAATTCCAGGCTGCACAATAATATACAGACAAAGAATTTTGACGGACTTCGTGCTTACTCGATTAAGACGGAATTTCTTATGGATCGAAAGCGAAGCAGAATTTGCAATTAATGTTGGAGCAGTGCATTGAGTTAAGAATGAATTTGATTCTTTGAACCACGAAATGGATTAATTGGAAAACAGCTTAACACCATTACCCCTTATGTGCAGTGGATGCCATCTCGGTTTCATCCGCAAATTCTCAATATGGGAGATTTCTGGACTGCCGGAAAAGAGCGGAACTGAAGTGATATCGGTAAGTTGCAGGAATTGATATAGTTGTCAAATCGAAGACTGAATACAATTATTTTAAATAATTAGAAATAAAAACGATCATATTTTTTTTCGTTGGATATTCATAGGCCAGGAAGCTTATGACCCTTAGCGATGCAATTTTTCTTGGATAAAAGTCTGCCTTCACCATCAATAATACAGATTTCTCGCCACTTCCTTTAAGATAATTTGAAGTATCAAGTTCTTAGAGCATAGGTTCTTGAAATGTAAAAAAATTATCAAAATAGCATGATATTCGGAAACTTTTTTGGGAAGCATTCCAAAAGGCAAAAAAGTACATAAATCATAATTTCCTAGAAACATTGCTTGAAGGTTTAGCTGCCTCTAATCATAAGACCCGAATTACCGTTCGTATCTCAATTTCTGTAAATAGATTCTGAAATAATTCGTCGCCAAAGAATGGAATTGTCCTGTGCAGTTCTTTTGCTTGTCACCAAGGAAATGCTGTATTTTCAAAGCTCTAGACATGCGCCTACGACAGATAAGGAAAAGATTTTTCCTGACAATTTCGCATCGCGTCTACACTAAAGTGTTTTTTTTTGGAATAAACTAAATATTGCAGTTATTTAAAATAAGTGTTCGATATTTTAATTATCACTCACCAGTGATAAATCATCAGTATAGACAGCAGACATAAGCTTTTCAAGTATTTAAACAACAATACCAGAGATTCCAATCCTTAAGAAAGGAGTTGTGCGTATTTCTCAAGCAAAATTTCGAGCTTTTTCTACTCAAAGGATGGACGTGTTCATTTTCGATGCTTTTAAGCGCTTTGAGAGCCCGGCAAAACAATCTAGCCTATTCTCAAACCTGAACAATAGCTATATGATTATCAGACGCTATTTGAACATTCATAATTTGCAGCATTTCTAACCCTCATAGGGAATAAAAACGCGCAAAAGTATCATATTCTGGAATATTTAAATAATGCTATAAAAATTATATGAAAATGAAGGGTTTCATTGCACACTGCGAAATATTCCTGGAAAAATATCCAAAATGCAAATTTTGCTTTTAATAGCATTTAAGCACATTTTTTTTCAGATTATTGAATTATCAATATGGATTTAAATATAAAGAATTGTGTTTTTGTATTATGTGATTCAATGATATTCTTAATAATTTGATTTTAATGGTTTAAACCAATATTTTCAGGTGTCGACATATTTTACCTCAAGGGATCACAGCGCAAGAAACTTTGGAATTCGGTGTTTCTTCAATTAAACTATTGAAGAATATCCAATTTATTCAGCTGAGTTTTTATAAAATTCATTTTCGCTTCACCTCCATTTATATTTATGGCGAAAAATAATACATAAGTGGTATGATTAGTGGATATGTAATAACATATGAAATCAACACTACTTGATAATTTCGATACATCTTTGAAATGTTTCAGTCTTTTTTAAGAATAAGATTCTAAAGGGTTTTATATTTGGAGATTTTTTTAAAACTTTGCACAGCTTGAAGAGTGTAGAATGTATCCGTCATTCATTCGAAACAAGTGTTTGTCATTTCATTTAATATTTCATTTTAAAATTATTTTTGAGAAATTTCTATTTTTATGCCAATTTTAAAGCATTGGAATTCATTCATTCCTTTCAAAAGTGATACTTTTTGTGCTTTGAGAAATAAGCATTTTATGCTTCTTGAGAAATAGTATGGATAACTTAAAATTTTATTGAGTATTTAATCTTAATAGTAATAGAAACTATATTTCCAACAAGACTGAAAGTTCGGTTCACATTCTAGACACAATCACGTTTAAAATTTTTGTAGTGATTAATTCTTAGTGGATTTCAACAACTTGACAAGTAGAGCTCACATTGACCCAAAAGTAAGGCAGGAATTGCATTTACTTTGAAATAAAAATCAATTTAATTTGCATTGCGCATTACTCCCTAATTGAGAATGGGAAAATGCATCTTCATTCCATTTGATCGTTTGTTATTTTTAACTGCTTATTGTCGTACCACAATTCCGAAACATTTTAATATTTTACCACAATCTGATCTGCTATTACTTCCCATAAGTGTAATTGTCTGTATGCTTTTCAATTTTCTTGCATGTTTCTTCAAAATGGCAGTTCTTTGGTTTCATTTCGTACTGAATGTCAATGCTCATTAAAACAAATTCATGATCTAGTCCATTTTTAGAACTTCACTTTGTGATTATGTAACGAGTTCTCCAGTAATTCGATGTATGTTCTATTATCAATTTGAATATTGTAGTACATTAAGGAATTTTGCATTTCATAATCACCCTGTCATTCCCCTTTTGAAATATTTTTTATTTTAAATTTGCTAAATATTTTAGTGCTTAATTTCATATGAATGTCATTTCCTATTAGTTTTCCGATACTTCTGAATTTTTAACAGTGTAATATATACAAGGTGGCCAGAAATAAAACACCCCTACTCTGACCTCCATGGATATCGAACTACTCAGTGTAAAGGCTCAAAATTTTGTACACATACTATTCAAAATATGGGGAAACGGATTTCACGAAAAAAAAAATTAGTTCCTGAAATCACCGATAGGTGGCGCTGCACAACTGGAACTATGATCAAAAGACACAAATAATAATAAAAATTAAAATGTTTATGCGGAATGGAATGCTTCCATGCTTCCTTTTTAATTTTTCTGCCCCTTATGGAAAATAAAAATAGTAAAGAAGCTAGAACTCCCGTTGTAACTGCAATTTCATACTGTAACCAGAAAAATTTGCATAAAGCATGGTTAGAAGCCATGTTCTGGGTATAAAAGAAGTTAAAAGGTGGAGAATGTCATTCTTATTAGTGATGGCTGTCACGCTGCCAGAACGCGCTTTGCTTGTGAAGTTGTTTTACGAGAATAAAGGAAATGCTCCAGCAGCACTTCGAGAGTTTCGCCGACTTAAGGATTTGCGTAAGGGACCATTGCTTCCACAAGCTCTCAGGAGAATGATCGCTCGATTCGAGGAAACTGGACATCTTGGAGTTCAGCCTGGTCGAGGACGCAAACCGGTTCGTTCAGATGTCGTTGAAGATGTTGCCACCGGTATTGTTGAACAGTCAATGGATAATGTTTTAGGCTGCAGTAGTGCACGTGCAGTGTCACGACACTTGGGTGTTCCCTATAGCACAGTGTGGAACGTACTCAGAAAAATGGTGCATTGTTTCCCGTACAAAATCCGCCCTAATCAACAATTGCTGGCCACAGACGATGCGACTGACCTTTGCATTGACATTTCTTGCTAGAGTTGAAGTGGATGCATCGTGGCCGTGGCAGATTCTGTGGAGCGATGAGGCCCATTTCCACCTCAGTGGAACAGTGAACACCCATAACTGTCGCATATGGGACACGACAAACCCCCGTACCTTCCAAGAGATTCCACTCCACTCACCGAAAGTTACAGTCTGGTGTGGATTCACAGCCACATTCATCCTTGGACCGTTCTTTTTCGAAGAGGTTACTTCCAATGGCCTTGAGACATGTACCGTGACGGCCAACAGGTACAAAAGGATGCTCGAAACATTTGTTGTACCCCATTTGCAGCAGCGCCAATGCCTTGACACCATTACTTTTAGGCAAGATGGGGCACCTCCACACATTGGACTCCCTGTGCAACAGTTTCTTCGCCAACATTTCACCACTGACAGAATAATCAGTCGCGCGTTTCCGACAACTTGGCCATCTCGTTCACCGGATCTTAATCCGTGTGATTTTTGGCTTTGGGGACACTTAAAAAACCTTGTTTATCGAGAACGTCTGATAACCTTGGCAGATTTGAAAGAGAGTATCAGTCTGCATGTGAGAAGCATCTCAGATGACCAGTTACGATCCGCAGTTGAACAAGCTGTCCACAGACTTCACATTTTACATCTTCAGGAAGGGAACCATATTGAGCAGCATTCCCTGCATCGATAACGTCCTTGTTTCATGTATGCTTGGTACTTTCAAATAAAATGTGTTTAAAACGTGTTTTTGTGTCTTTTCAGCATACGTCCAGTGGTACAGCGCCACCTATCGGTGATTTCTGGAACTAAATTTTTTTTTCGTGAAATCCGTTTCCCCATTTTTTGAATAGTATGTCCACAAATTTTCAAGCCTTTACACTGAGTAGTTCGATATCCAGGGAGGTCAGAGTAGGGGTGTTTTATTTCTGGCCACCCGGTATTTGGATGTTCGACTAATTTAAAATATACAAACCTTTTATCAAGAAAAATGCATGCATGAAAGATAATTTAATAAGGTTTTACTTTTGGAACTGTAAATATTTTTAAATTGTTATAAAATAGATTTTTTGTTTCTCTTCATTAAATTTCAAATACATCGCATAAATTTCTTTTTTCATCAATTTAAAGATATAGTATATATGCTATTGATTTAAATAAATTTCAACTCTTCAGAATTTTTTTTACCGTAATCTGTAGATAAACTAAATATCTGTTTGTTGCATCCATAATTGTTTGTTAATATATTTTAAAACTTACTCATATTAAAGTTAAATAGAATAGTAATAGTTACAGTAAGATTAATTGTAAATTGAAAATAATAAATATCTCTCAGTTTCGGCTTTTGATCTTATATAAAAGTATACAACCGCGTATAACGGATGCTTTGATTGGCTTGGCCGGCCAGCCAATTAAAACATTCTTTGATTCTCGAAAGGCATTTGATCATTGTGCCTGATCATCACGGCGATCAGTATGCTTTTAGAGAAAAAAAAAAGATGACTTCCTTTATTGCTTAACATAAAATACTAAATCTAAAATTCTAATCGAATTAAATAAAATCTCTTGTTGCAGCACATAGTGAATGGATGCGATGAACGTCATAAATAAAATGTAGGGATCTAAATGTAGGGCAGATTTCTTTTTTTTCTTAATACGAGACTAAATTATAAGTTTTCAATAATTTTGTAAAAAATCTTATTTAATAGAATATATAACTTTCACTTTGTATAATATCATGCACTGAAATGAAATCCTTATGTTGAATAACAATATGCACAAATTTATTTAAATATTTCTCTATTTATATTGAGCAGTGCATGTTGCTTAAAATATTCCGACTCGTGTATGTTAATCTAATATTAAGTAAAAGATTTATAAAAAAAATTGCTTCTTATGCCAGTTTATGTAATGAGCCTCTGCCATTTTGATACTTGTACTGAATTCTTAATATATTTATATTCTGCCTTTTTTATGTTATAATAACTTTGTAAATGACCTGTTCTTTTACCTGAATATGCAAATAATAAAATTTTGTATTTCCAATTTAGTTTTGCATTCCATTTTTGAATGTTTTTACTCTTTTAACAACTTTTTCGATTGGAGGTGTTTCAAGGAAATTATAAATTCAATTTACGAATTTGTTAGTTTAAGACGACAACATGTACAACCAAGGTATTGGGATGTTTTGAAGTGATTCAGATGAAAAGTAGGAATGTATATAATGAATTCATAGTTATTTATATTTATCATTTAACTAAAATCCTTTTATTAATTTTAAATTATTTGCTAGTTATTGATCGAGTGACAGGCATGACAGATTAGGAAGATATCCATGCTTTAGAAATAGATGGCTAATTTCAATTTTTGCATTGTTTTCATAGAAATGTTAATGTCTTTAATTAGAATTCATTAGAATTTGAATTTAAATCTAAAATCCACCTCTGTGATTGCTTCGTAGTTTTCAAGAGTGGATACATTTGGAAGATTCTTTATTGATTTTATTATGAATAAATTATAGCGTTTGTGAAATAGTGAATGGATGTTGCTGAATGTTGCAATAACTTACTATTGAATGCTTCTTATTTCTGATTAATGAGAATTATTTAGCATTAATTTTGGAAACAAATATTCTTAAATATTAAAACCAATACTTAACTTTCCGCTATTCTGAGTTGCATTATGCACTTTAAAAAATTTGCTGAAATTAATAAATTTGATATGTTGTTAATTATGCAGCAATTTGTTTAAATGTTTTAGACTTTTCAAATATCCATGTGTTTTTCTGCAGAATTCGAAACTCAACTATCGGTTATATATGGTGAATATATTACTTCAAAAATTGTATGAATTCTTTCTAAGCAAATTTTGCATAAAATTGCAAATGCTGATTAACTTTACCAGTTATGAATTGTTTCATATGCATTTATATTCTATTGATTATGATATAATAACTTGTAAATGACCTGTTTTGTATATCAAATTTTATTATTTGTATATTGCATTTTTTGCGTATTTGTATATTGCAAATTTATGTATTTTGAATTCAATGCTTTATTTAATTACAAAATGTACTTTTCCTTCTATGTATTTTAGATTTGATAGCCCAATATTTTTTAGAAATTTTATTTTAATAAATTCGTAGAATTAGTTTAAGAAGGTAGATACATCTGTCATTTGAGAAATAATGGAATGATACAAATTAAAAAGGGAAAATTAAAGTGAATCAAATTCTATCCTTTAATTTATTATCACTTTTTTAGTTTCAGATTAAATATAAATGAATAAACAATTCAACTTGAAAACAAATCAATCTTTAAAGAAAATCTTTTTATTAATTTAAATAAAAATAATTCGAATTTGTTTCCTAGTTAATAGATCAAGTATAAATTAAAAAATTAGAAATATTTATTCATTGCTCGGATTTAATGCTAGGTATAAAGATATGAAAGATTAAAAACTATCCATTCCTTAAAAATGGAGTCGAACCTTGGGCATTAGAAATCTTTATTACTTATCACATTTCTATTATCATAATTTTAAAATATCTTATTAGCATTAAAAGCTGATTATTTACTATTTTATATTTCCTTTTATACTTTCTGATCGCACATTAATAAATGTGAGGCAAGCAATTTAAAAGCTATAGCGTCGGATATTTTTTTCAGTTCATATTTTATGCAGTTCATGTTTTATTAGTGAAATTAATATAGCCAAATAAAATGCTTTTTAAATCTATTTTACTATGAAATGAGCCTAAGGTACAGCCACAGAGATAAAAATTGTCAATCTGCTTTATTTTGAAATCAATCCTTCTCTGTGAAAAACAAAGTTTTATAGGTATTAATGAATCATAAGAGGTCGTGCCTATGATTTTCGGTGGAGGTTATCTACAAATTTAAAACTGTACAATCAACAATCTACGCATTTAAAATAATAATGGAAGAAATGAACTAGTCGCCCAGGCTCAACTACTGATTTCCCATTAAAAGTTTGATACCTAGATAAGTTGACAATGATTTTTTCTTTTTAGCCCAACCACAACCATTTCGAAAGTAATCGCACTAGAGCAAAGCCCATAGGTGATGTCAATTTCAGCCTGCTAAACCTGACAAATTGTTGCCAGTTTTATTGGCCATATAATTTCGCCACTTCAAATGCCTGCATAGTTAATAAATTATATCTTTATATCTATTGTTCAAGAATGCTTTAAAATAGATTTAATTCGTTATGGTACTATATGGTACTATACTACTAGGGTTGGCACATCTAATTTATTACTATTTGTAAGGTGGGTGGACTGCTCTATTAATTCTGTTTGACTCTGTCCACTTAATGGTTAATACTCATTACATTGATAAAAATTTACTCCTTAATCAAATCTCTTCATTTGTAAATGGGAACTTAAACCTGAGTGCAATTTAATCCTGAAGTTACATATCATTGTAGTGTGGTCGATAATCTCTTCGCTTTTCGACAATTATAGATTCGTGTTTGATGGAAATGGCCTTGAACCTTTGACACCTTCCATGCTTGGTGAGGTCTCAGCATTCGAACAGGAAGGTTTCAGGTTCGACGGCCGATTTCATCGAAGAACCGACGTTTAAGCACGTCGGTGCAGGTTAAATCCGTCGGGGCCAAACGTCCTCCCGCTGGTGTGGTGTAGGAGCGTTTAGAAAGAGGAGGTGCCAGATCAAGTGCCTTCCACTTTACCTGATCGCTGTTCAAAATTGCAAGGTTTATCCCCAAATAGCCTTAGTATTAATTTAAGAAGAGGCATTAATGTAACTAAACCAAACCAAAATTGAATGGTGTGTGAATGGTTACCATTGAAGGCGGCTATCTTTAAAGTTGTTAGCACAAATAAGATTAATTTTTTGTTTAACTGAAAAGCATTCTCTTTGAGAAGTAATTATTTATATCAATTATCGAAGAGTGATGCTAAGGATCTATTTTTCTTTTCTGATAGTATCAGAATTGCCGGTATTAAAGAAATACCGTCTTTTATGTTTTACCAAAAGTGTTGTTGTTGCTGAAATAGGCCCTTTCCTTTCAGAGTGAGTTTATTTCATTTCATTCATTTAACATCAGATCACTTTGATTAAGGAGAGTAATATCGCACATTTTTAATCAGAGGAACCATTTAAAATTTCAATAAATTGCAAGTGGCAATTTAATATTTAAATGCAAAATTCTTTGATTTCTTTTTGTTCAGGTTTTTTTTTTCCAAATTTAAATCTGGGGAAAAAGTTTGTATGTTTCATTTAGTTATATTAACTTCCCTTTTTTAAACAACACTAGGACTATTTTGGGATGGACCTTGTCATTTTGAACCGTACTCAGATGGCGAGAATTAAGCCTGAGCAGGCACCCCCTATCCAAATTCCCACGTCACCCTAGGTTGAGGCTTATTAGCCCCAACAGATTTCTAGAACCCTAGGCACACTTACACCATGGTACTTAGGTGGAGTAGGGTGTTGAACCTGAAACCCTCTACTTCAGAGGTCGAGACTTTACCATCAGTACCGATCCATTTGTAAGGAAGATATTTAAATCTAGGAAAAGCGAATTTGCTATTCAAATTGAGGAAATCGCTTTCTTTTTTCAAATGGGTAGGGTAATACTTGTGGTAATTATTTCCAGACTAGAGTGTGTCGACTGTGTTGATTATTTAAAGTAGTATAATAAAGAAATTTACTCAAGTTATCAAATTAAAAGCGAGGAAAGGGATTTATTGATGCTTTTCAATATATGTTCCTATTCTTGCCAAATTTTATTTTCCTTTTTGTTTCTTTCATTACCCATAAAAGACATAAATTTAATTTAATTCAGTATGCGCTTTGCTACAACTAATTTAACCTAAAATTTAATTTTATTTAATTTACATGAATATTTCAACAATTTTCTTTCAAAACCTTACTAACCTTTCATTGGCTTTTATTTTCTTTGTGAGAATTAGGCTGAAATGTGAAACATGCTATTCAGTCTTTGAGTGATAGGAAATTGACAATGTTTATTTTAGGTTGATAAGATAGAATATAAATTTTTCTTTCATTATTCCTCTGGTTACAATAAAATATATTAAAATTTGTTAAACTTTTAGCAATTTATGTACTCAACTTATTTTCACTTATTTTAGAATGAAATATATCAAGAAAAAGCATTTTAATGAACAAGAAAATCTAATCCATTCTCAAGACAAATCGCAACATTTCAGACTTCCCTCAATTCGTAAATCACAATTTGGGAATTACGTCTATTTATACGAATACTACGATCGCTAAAAAGCGCCTCCAGCTACATAGAGGAAATGTGGAGTTTGGTCCAAATGAAATTTGTAGATTTCTAACAAATTAGAATGAAATCCATAGACTTACAGTTGTATCCGATCTGCGTATCCGAGAAACGAATGAGGAAGAAAACTATAAAAAGTAAATAGCTATATAAGTAAAATTTAGTACGCAAAATAAGCATCTAAGGTGCATATGCGTACTGAATAGAGAATCGAATCCTTAAAAGATTTGTGTCTTTGTTGGTCTGTATTTCTGCAATCAACAAATACCATAGCAACGGCTTTATAATGTAGTGAGCATATTATTTATTATTTTTTGAATCATAAATATTTTAATTTCTTTGGACAATTTTCCTTGTAATTTGAAGGACGAAAAAGAGTCATGAACATTTAACAATACTTACAAATTAAGAAAATCTCAAATTAAAATCTGAATATATCCCGATATTCTACCATTTTCCTGTATTTGAATCATTTCATCTCAAATTGAGGAGAAAAGGATTGAGTGCAGACAAGAATTTTTTTCAATCTTGAACAGAGGTTCTATAGTAGGGTGCAAAATCACTGAATAAAGACCGTATTTTAATGTTCAAAGAATGATCTCGACAGGAGTGGCAGTATATATATTCTTTTAATTCCTTTGAAATTCATAGTATTAATCAAAAATTTTGATGTATTTAAAAAAATATTAAAAACTTAAATGAACAATATAAAAATTTATGAATCAGGGTTTCAGATTTTAAATCCGAATATATCTCCAAAGTGTACAATAGGAATATATTCTGCATATTTTTAGCCCTTTGTCTCTTATTAAGTGACAAATGAGCGAATGAACATTAAAATTTGAATCGGACCCGAAGCAAAGTGGCTATGATTATGGATGAAAAATCAGTTTCCGATATATGAATATATGACGAATAATTCTTTCAAACTGATTTATTATTTTTCTAAATAAATATTCTACAATTAAAATGAATATGCTTACTTTTTACACTTTCTGAAATAAAAAAAAATCATCAAAATATCAAAGAATTTAATTGGAAATGTTACTATCGATATCTTGCATAATCACAGAAATCACCAGCAAGGTTAGTTTGGTATGACTAGAACCAGATATCCATAATATTTCCGATTTTATTAATAGTATTTAGTATATCAAAATGCCAATCGAAGAATGAACGGCTTTGCGGATAGGATGGTGGGTTGTTTAATATGTTTTTTTTTTTTGTGATAATAAGTTCGAATGATAAGTTCGAATCTAAAAGCTAATGCAAAAATATTAAAATTGTTTTTTTCCCATTAATATTCTATAGTTACTACGAACTTGGCAAATTTTCAGGCTTCTTGAAATAAAATTTCATCAAACTATCAAAGACTTTAATTGAAATTTTAAAAGTAGATTCCTTGAATATTCTCTGAGATCATCTGAGCGTTTGGCATTATGATAAGAACCAAATTTTTATCAGATTTGAAACTTAATGATAATAAGCGATAAAAAAATCAGAATAACTATAGAAAGAGTGATCGAAATAATATTCAAAATAAAAATAAAGTAAGAAAAATAAAAATTAATCTATTTTGAACTTTCAAGATTCGAACTGAGGACCAGCAAAATTTTTTTTAGAATCGCTCCCTTCCGCAGTCATCAAACCATATACTTCATGGTTGGCAGTGGGTCAACCCTTCTTAATACGTCAATCTCAGTTTCAAAGAACATTCGAATCTGATGAAAAATCACAAACCTATAAATATCAAAGCCTTCTGCACATGTGCGTTAAATTGGGCTTGAAAGTGTGAAATAAAACTATAAATATATGATCAAAATATTCTATGAATTTAGAGGCGTTGAATATTTCAGATTACATATGGAATCAGTGTAACTAATGTTACTCAAAATTAAAAAAAAGAAAGATGAAAATAAATACATTTTAAGTTTTTGATACTCGAACTGCAGACAAGCAAACCTCTAATAATAGAACCATCGCTCTAGCCACCAAGAACATACTTCGGGAGAGACTCAGGTATATAAGAAAAAGAAGAAATCCAACTCTCTCCAGAAGACTGTTCTTTGCTGGCAGGAGCAATAGACAGATACTAACATTTACTCTTGGCATCAGTTCGAGTCTCGAAAGCTCAAAATGGATTTATTTTCATTTTTCTTATTTTAATTTTATTTTGAATAATAAGTTTGATCTATACTTATTGTAAACTATTTAAAGCATTAAAAATCAAAAAAATATTTTTTCGAACAAAGTATTGAAGTTTTATTTCAAACTATTATTGCCAACTTCTCGCATATGCGCCGATGTCATTGATATTCTTAGCATATTGTTTTTAGACTAGATTCCCAGTGTATCTTTTACCCGAATTGATGTATGTAGAAGGAGGGACTCACCAATGTCTACAGTAGTCAGTGGCTTGGTGGCTAGAGCGAGGGACAGGTTCTCAAGTTTTTGATGGTAATCAGTTCGAGTCTCGAAACCTGAAAATGGATTTATTTTCATTTCTCTTATTTTTGTTTTGAATAATATTTCGAATACTCATTCTGTAGTTCGTCTCAAGTATTTAAAGCCTCAAAAATCGAAAATAAATTATTTATATAATTATTCAGGTTTTATTTCAAACTATTATTTCCAAGTTCACGCACATGCGCAGATATCATTGATAATCTTAGCATAGAGTTTTTAGACCAGATTCCTAATGTATCTGTTACAATGACTGACGTATTAAGAAGGCAAGTCAAGGAGCTCTCCAGAAATCTGTGGCTTGGTGGCTAGGGTGAGGGACAGATTCTTACATTTTTGCTGGTCCTCAGTTCGATTCTCGAAAGTTTAAAATGGATTTATTTTCCCTTTTTTAAATTTTATTTTTAGTTTGAATAATATTTCGAATTTTCTATCTTTAGCTAATGTCAAAAATTTAAAGACTTAAAAATTGAAAATATTTTTTGATCAAATTATCACAGTTTTCATTCAAGATTTTATTGCTAAGTTCACGCACATGCGCATATGTCATTAATATTCATAGCATTGTGGATTTTCACCAGATTTAGAGCTTCTTTGGTGCCTGGATGGACACATGAAGAACGGAAGACACCTCTGTCACTACATTTTAATGTGGTTTTGTGCTTAGAGCGATGGCGGGTTTCTCATATTTTTATCCGCACCCAGTTCAAGAATCGGAGGCACAAGGTGGAATTATTTCCATTTGATTTTTTTTGTTTAATATTTCAATAACTGATTCTGTATTTTGTATCAACTATTGACAGGCTTAAAAATTTTTTAGTAAAATATTTCGATCAAATAATAATAGTTTCGTTTCAAACTTCCCTCACCAAGTTCACGGACATGCACAGATGTACTTGATATTCTTAGAATGGGGATTTTCACCAGATATCCTGCTTGTTTGGTACCGAGATTAACCCATTAAGAACGGAACACACAGCGTAGCTTGGTGGTTAGAGCAATGGCGGGTTTCTCATATTCTTATCCACGCCCAGATCGAGTCTCGAAGGCACAAAACGGATTTATTTCCATTTTATGTTTTATTCATTTTTTTGTTTAATATTTCGAATACTGATTCTATATATAGTCTCAACTATGGAAAGGCTTAAAAAATTTTTAGTAAAATATTTGGATAAAATATTATTAGTTTCGTTTTAAACTTCCCAAGACAAGTCCACGCACATGCAGAGATGTCATTGATATTCTTAGAATGTGGATTTTCACCTGATTTCCTGCTTGTTTTTTGCCGAGATTGACCCATTAAGAACTGAACACAAAGCGTGGCTTGGTGATTAGAGCGACGGTGCATTTCTCATATTGTTATCCGCACCCGGTTAGAGTCTCGAAGGCACAAGATGGATTTATTTCCATTTTAGTTTTTATTCATTTTTTTGTTTAATATTTCCAATACTAATTCTGTATTTAGTCTGAACTATTGAAAAACTGAAAATTTTTTTAGAAAGATATTTCGATCAAATATTAATAGTTTCGTTTTAAAATTCAATTGCGAAGTCAACGCATATGCGCAGATGTCATTGATATTCTTGGCATAGTGGATTGTCACCAAATTTCCAGTTTTTTTGGTAGCGGGGTTGACACATTAAGAACGGAAGACACCTCCGTCACTCCAGACTAATGTGGCTTAGTGGTTAGAGCGACGGCGGGTATCTCATATTTTTGTCCACACCCAGTTAGAGTGTCGAAGGAACAAGATGAATTTATTTAGATTTTATTTTTTATTCATTTTTTGTTAAATATTTTGAATATTGATTCTCTGTTCAGTCTCAACTAGTGAAAGACTTAAAAGCTTTTCTGAAAAATATTTCGATCAAATATGAAAAGTTTCGTTTCAAACTTCCCTTGCCAAGTCCACGAACATGCGCAGATGTCATTGATATTCTTAGCATTCTGGATTTTACCGAGATTTCCAGCTTGTTTGGTACCGGGTTTGACACATTAAGAACGGAAGACATCTCCGTCACTCCAGAATAATGTGACTTAGTGGTTAGAGCGACGGCGGGTATCTCATATTTTTGCCCGCAGCCAGGTCGAGACTAGAAGGAAAAAGATGGATTTATATTCATTTTATTTTTTATTCATTTTTTGTTTAATATTTCGAATACTTTTTCTCTATTTAGTCTCAAATTTTGAAAGGCTTAAAAATTTTTTAGAAAAATATTTCGAACAAATATTAATTATTTCGTTTGAAACTTCCCTTGCCAAGTCCAAGCAGATGCGCAGATGTCATTGATATTCTTAGCATTGTGGATTTCCACTAGATTTCCAGCTTGTTTGGTACCGGGTTTGACCGATTAAGAACGAAGGCACCTCCGTACTACTAGAATAATGTGGTTTCGTGTTTAGAGCGACGGCGGGTATCTTATATTTTTTTCCGCACCTTGTTCGAGTCTCGAAGGAAAAAGATGGATTTATATTTATTTTAATTTTTATTAATTTTTTGTTTAATATTTCGAATACTTTTTCTCTATTTAGTCTCAAATATTGAAAGGCTTAAAATGTTTCTAGAAAAATATTACAAACAAATATTAATTATTTCGTTTGAATCTTCCCTTGCAAAGTACAAGTACATGCGCAGATGTCATTGATATTCTTATCATTGTGGATTTTCACCAGATTTCCAGCTTGTTTGGTACCGTGTTTGACCGATTAAGAACGAAACCCACCTCCGTCACTCCAGAATAATGTGCCTTAGTGGTTAGAGCGACGGCGGGTATCTAATATTTTTGTCTCCACCCAGTTCGTCTCTCGAAGGAACAAGATGGATTTATTTTCATTTTATTTTTTCTTCTTTTTTTGTTTAATATTTCGAATACTGATTCTCTATTTAGTCTCAAATATTTAAAGGCTTAAAATGTTTTTAGAAAAATATTTTGATCAAATATTGATTGTTTCGTATGAAACTTGACTTGCCAAGTCCACGCACATGCACAGATGTCATTGATATTCTTAGCATTGTGGATTTTCACCAGATTTCCAGCTTGTTTGGTAGCGGGTTTGATCGATTAAGAACGAAAAAAATCTCCGTCACTCCAGATTAATGTGACTTAGTGGTTAGGGCGACGGCGGGTATCTCATATTTTTGTCCGCAGCCAGGTCGAGACTCGAAGGAAAAAGATGGATTTATATTCATTTTATTTTTTATTCATTTTTTGTTTAATATTCCGAATACTTTTTCTCTATTTAGTATCAAATATTGAAAGGCTTAAAAATTTTTTAGAAAAATATTTCGAACAAATATTAATTATTTCGTTTGAAACTTCCCTTGCCAAGTCCAAGCACATGCGCAGATGTCTTTGATATTCTTAGCGTTGTGGATTTTCACTAGATTTCCAGCTTGTTTGGTACCGGGTTTGACCGATTAAGAACGAAGGCACCTCCGTACTACTAGAATATTGTGGCTTCGTGGTTAGAGCGACGGCGGGTATACACCACGGGTGGGGTGTATACTTAACGGTATACTTATACGGACTTAAGAAGGAAAGTTGGAGACAAAACCGTAAATATTTGATCGAAATATTTTGGTTCCGACTTTTAAATTAATCAAGAAATATGATCAACTATAGAAACTGAACTCAAAATAATAATAAAATAAGAAAAGTAAAAATTAATCCGTTTTCAGCTTTCGAGACTCGAACTGAGGACAAGCAAAAATAAAAAATAAAATGAGTCCCTCGCTCTAACCACCAAGCCAGCCACATCTTTTGATCATGGGCTGTCTGGACTTCTTAATACATCATTTTTTGTTTCACAGGCCCCGGGAATCT
>JAPMOQ010032866.1:0-26763 GCA_026543055.1 Argiope trifasciata
TTTTTTAATTCAGGGCCTGTGGTGACATCTTAATAAGTTACTCGGCTGCAAATTGGAAGATCGCAAGTTCGATCCTTGGCAGAATTCAACCTACACATTGGCTCAATTCCGCCAACACTTACGCCAAAGTGATGACTTCGGACGAGATGAAATTTCAATAGCTGTCGTGGCGCCATTTACCCGCAGCAAACGCAACCAAAGCAAAGTCATCAGACTCGACGCAGCAGCAACAACTCTCTCCATCAGCAACGCTAATTCAACAGACTCACTTGACGCAGCAGCAACTCTCATACGCTAGCCATAACACTTGGTGGAATAAAATCGTTCGTCTCTCTACTGACTCATTAGTAGGGGAGTATTGTGATGACATCTTAATAAGTTATTCGGCTGCAAATCGGAAGAGCGCGGGTTTGATCCTTGGCGGAATTCAACCTACACATTGGCACAATTCCGCCAACACTTACTCAAAGGCGTATTACGAAAATAAAGAAGAGCGATTTGAAACGTCTAATTGAAGCACATACTCATCCGAAGGAATTGGAGTAAAGTTAGAATTTGTAAGATATCACAATTCTAAAGTATAGCTTCTCTGGAGAAAAAAACAGCGGATAGGGAAAAAAAATTCAACATTTTATTCAACAACAAAAAATTCAACTAAATTAGAAGCAACCTTCGTTTTTTTTTTCCTGGTTTAAGACTAAAGAATTAAGCATCAAAAGATTATATCTCTGTTACTTTAAAGTTTCGTCAAACTTTCATACATAAACAACTAAATGTATTCAACGAAAAATTATGGTTTTGCCGCAATTTCCCGCATATGCAGATGAATCATTTTTTTTTTTTGTCTTTCATCACTGTTATAACACAAAGACGTAATTTTTTTTGGTGGGGAGTGGGGTCAGGCATTTCTAAAACGCAAAGAAATAGCGAACAGCAAAGTTAAGGTTTTTAACAATTCCAGTACTTTTTCTTTGTATATTTTGCATACGTGAAAACATAAATCAAGCGCAAAATAAAGCTTTAATTAATGATTAAAATTATTAGAAATGGCTTTCAAAGCATACTCTTTGTATATATATTTCTTTCCATAAAAATAATGAGCCTTCGTCCCTCCCATAAAAATAATGAAGGATAGAAACACCAAAATTGTTCTAGTTTTTATTTTCAAAATCCCACCCATGATAGTTTTTTACTTTGTGGTATGAAGAAGGAAACCAATATGCATTTTGATGCTTTTATTTCCTTCTGTTAAAACCAAAATTCGAATCAGTGGTGCTCTTGTAACTACAAGATCGCATATAAAATTTCGAATTCAATACGGTTTTTTTTTTCTTTTTAAGTTTGATGCACTTTGCGTTTTGCATTTGTTGTGATCAGAAAAGTTGACCTTCTGTATGGATTCCCAATGCATGGATTATGTTAAAGTTTTCATACAAAATATACGATATGTAGACCATATACCAGATTTCATCAATATAGCAATTCTTATCACATTCAAATTATTATCTGCGTTACTAAAAATGTATTATTCGGGCAGAAAAAAAGGGCCACGGTGGCCTGGTGGTAAAGTCTCGGCTTTGGAACCGGAGGGTTTCAGGTTCGAGACTCTATTCCACCGAAGAATCACCGTGTGAGGGGGTCTCTTGCACGTTAAATCTGTCAGGCCAAACGTCCTCCCGCTGGTGTGGCGTGGTGTGGAGAGGGGGGTGCCAGTTCAAGTGTCGTTCTCGTCATCTGACCGTGGTTCAAAACGACGAGGTCCGTCCCAAAATAGCCCTCGTGTTACTTTGAAAACGGGACGTTAATATAACTAAACTAATCAGACAGAAAAAATTGAAATATTCAAAATCCCAAGGTCAAATTTTTTCGCTATCGCAATAATTTCCCTTTGTATACTTCATACACGAAAAAATAAAAATTAGAATTAAGTAAGTATATATTCTGTTGTAAATTGTAATAAAATTTTCCAAACAAAAGTAATTGTCAACATAATTTTTTCTTTCTCATATTGTAGAAAATACTTATGACAACAATTTTTGGAGATCCCACAATTCCTGAACCAATAGTTCAAAAATATTTGTCTTTTATTAATTTACCAACAAAATTATTCAAAAAATAACCTAATAGGGATTCAGAAAGTTTTTATAAATTTTATTCTCACTTTTCTAGAATTTCCACAATTTTATCCCAAAAAAAAATCTCGCTCAGAAATCGTTAGAATTCCCAAGAAACGCCTCTCTAAACTCTTAGAAAGACTTGAGGAAATCTCCATGTCACTTCCTGTTTATCATACTAAAATAAGAATTTAGCCGTTAGTAATTACAATCCTTTTTCTTTTTATTCAGAAACCGCAGAAAGTTGACCCACGCTGCTTATCAAACATTTTCACGAATTCTCCTAGCCGTTATCAATATTTTCATACTTGAGTAATAGTCGGCAAACCTTTATTTATGACGATTGTGCCTATCAACGAACTCGTCCTTTCTCAAAACTATAAAAAGTTTACTTTTATTTTGTTTGTTAACTGAAGGTCATGGGAAGGATTGCTACAATTATTTTGTAAGATAGCGGCTGACAAGGAAAGAGTTCATAAAAATCATTCTTATCTGATACAAACCGAAAGCAATCGAATGAATAAATACGGAAATCTTGGAACTAAGTGGCAAATCAACAAATAGATGCTGAAATCGGTAAAATAAATTTCATAAGACAATAAATGTCTCGGTGATTATACCAGTTATATTTTGACTTTTAACTAAAGTACCGAGGTTTTTAGAGAATTCTACCGGGATACTTCTTAGGAAAAAGCGCTATAAATATTGGTAAAATTAAAAAAAAATTTTTTAAATTATAAATTTTAAAAAGTAAGGTATGGGACTATGTTAGGGATGAATTTTTTTGAAAATGACCTAAAAATACCATTTTTCAATCCTTGCATAAAAAAGATTGAAAAAGGATCTACAAAACCAAAATATACTAGCTAAAAAAGAGGAATTAATTCAAATATCTGGATAAAAAGTATTTTTTAATACTAAAAAGATTTATATACAGCAAAGATCTTCTAGTTTAGAGGTTTTAAAGCATATATAAAAACAGACTTTTTGAAAAATCGGTTTTCGAATTCAATACTTTCAAACAACTGGTTTTAGTCGGTTTTCGAATTTGTCAAAAAAAGAAAAACAATAAAGAAAAAAAAAATATTTAATTTATGTAAACAAAAAACGAAATCAATATCAAAATCAAAGTCAAAAAATATTTTTTCAAATAAGGATTATATATGTATATTACTCACACAAAATAACAAAAACTCAAATATTTCAAATAATATTTATATTATTTTCATTAATTTTAATTTCTCCTAATAATATAGGATTTCAAAAACATAAAATGCCCACTGAACGGGGACTAAATCTTGTTCTTATTTTGGATACAATATTTAAAAAATTGAAAATACTCTTCTACATTTACTAAGCTTGGTTTTATAGTTTTCATGGCATCAAATACAAATCTAATTTTTTTTATCCGTTACTTTAAATAATGAAAATTTAATTTTCAGGGTCTTTGGATTTGTAACCTTTTCTTCAGGATCTTCAAAAAACTTATGAATTGATTTTTTCCTTGGCGTCTTTTCAAAAACATCACTCTGATTAGTAGTTTCACCTATTTAGTCTTCATCAAAATCTGTTTCCAAGTAAGAATTCGGAAATATTCTAGACAATATCTTTCCAGATAACTTAATAATTCCGGTTTTTGAAGCTAAAAAAGTAACTCTAGACTTCTTCGCTGAACTAGAAATGTTTTGTGTATATTTCAAATACAACATAAGAGTTACTCGTTCTATTTGTCTTCTTTCTTGAATTCGTTCTTCTAAATCAAGTAATAATTTTAAACCTATTTCAGTGTTTAATTTTTTAATTCGTTTAGCGGAAAATCAAATATATCTTCACTTGTTAATAAATTTGCATCACGTCGTCCTAAGTCTACAGGCTGCTAGACGAATCCGTTCCAATTGATAAAATTTATTATTATTTATTTATTAATTTTTTAATTATTTTATTTTATTTTGAAGAAGAGGAATATCTAAGCGTTCAAGAAAACCGATTTTCTTAATCTAAAAACCAGTTTTTTTAAAACGGGTTTGAAAAACCGTCAAACTCTAAGAGGCTTATCAAACTATTTTCTTAACATTCTGCTTATACATTAAGAAATATATTATCAAATTCTAGAGTTAAAAAATAAGCTGCGTTTTTATACATTCTTTAAATACTGATCTCCTCTGATAAATAGCATGAAATTTTCTTTTTTTTTCCCATTTTAAAGCTCTATAGCAACTGTAAAATATTACCGAACGAATAGATTACTCATTCTCGAGTTAAAGAATTACAAAAATATTCAGAACTACAAAACATATTTGTTATTTACTTATAAATAACAAATTAATATCTCCATTCGATCTAAGAAAAAGGATCGCGCTACAAGGGATTCAAACGATTTAAATAATTCCTAATTAAAAATTGCATTTATTTAGAAAAACAAAATTATATACTACTGGCTGAGAATATTTAAATTATTTTCCTGATAACTGAACTTTGAAATGATTCAACATTTTTGTTTGACATAAGGAAACATAAATATCAAGTTATGCCGATGTTCCAATCAAGCAAAAGAATCATTTTTGAAATCCATCCAAAAAATTTAAATTAAATATTTGTTACAAACACTGACTATATTGAATTTAAAAATTTAAGATAATGGAATGTATTCTTCATTACGATTGCACATCTACAGAACATGTTCTGATCTGTACAGATCAGACTTATACGATCGTTTAAGAAAGAATAAATTAACTGACAAGCATAGTATGAAATATGCGTACTTACTGTAGCTGTGGCTGGAAATGCAGATTACATAAAGCAGGCCAAAATAAATCAACTCTGGGCTCCGATCTCAATTTTTTTTTTCTATCGTATACTTTGAAGATCATACATAATAAATCTAATAAAAAGTGAAAATCACTGACATTTTTCTATCTCCAGCCTAAAACTTCTTAATTCACAACTTGTCTTTGGGATTCTAAAACTTGTATACAATTTATTTGAATTTAACATAAGGCTTACTTATTTGGTTTATGATTATATTCTATACTCCAGTTCTTTCAATCAGTCAATCTGTTAAAAAGTTCATTCTATGAATATGTCTGCAAACTCAATCAGAGATTCGAAAAATGAAATCAAAGGATTGTTATAGTTAAATCTCTGTTTCGGAATGACGGATTCGAATCTTAAGGTGGGTTCCCACGAGGCTTACTAATGCCCACAATCGTTGCCTCTCTACTCTTGTCCCGGCATTGTCCTCGTGTGAACAGTTGAGACAACGTGGGCAACGTTTGTCCAGAAGGGACAATTATTTGTCATTGTCCCGTTGTGGTCACTTAATTTTCCCGAAGTAGGCGTGATCTTCTATTGCGCGCAATAATTAGCCTCGTGTGAAGCACCTTTATTTCATCAAAGATCCTGAGCGAATGTAGGAGGACGGAGGCATTTTATGTCTGCTTGATTTGGTTTTGGTTTAGTTATATTTACTTTCCATTTGAAAGCAACAAAAAGGCTCTTTTGGAATGGGTATCCCAATTTTAAATTCAGGAAATCGCGTTCACATAGTCTCTGATCACGTGCTCTGATGGGAGGTTAACCTCCCGTTTAGAAAATTACCTTGGAATTGAGCCGGAATCAGCTGATGTTCAAAGACCGGAAGGCTCCGCTGACTGTCTTGAGTACTGAACGAGTGAAAGGTATCTTGGAGATAAGTTTAGTAAATAGATTTGGAGATTAATCAAATATTTGAACCGTTGTTAAAGAGAGAGCAATTTTCAAGTTCGAGGTCTGGTTTCCAAACTTTAGCACCACAACATAGGGAATACGTTTATCTCAAGACGTCATATTTAACATGCATTTAGGCCCATATGCACTGCGCATATACATTGGAATCGGATTTTAAACTTGAAATTCATGAGCCCCAAAGTCAAGAGCTTACCATTAAGTCACAGTAGCTCACTTTCAACCTTCCATCATAGAATACACGTCCTTGCGTTGCTTAGGGTAGAAATTAAAGTAGTAGACTTTCAGTCTAAAAATTCTCTTTTTTACCCCCTTTCAAAATTATGTAATTCGTCCCCAAAGCTACCTACCAAACCTATTCCCAAGATGGTTTTCATTTGTTTAGTACCCAGAGCAATCTGAAACTTTTTGATCTTAGATCATTAACTGATTCCAATTAGGATAGTTTTCAAACAGAAGATTAGCCACCCTACAAAGTCTATGGTTCTAATTAGCAGGTTTCTTATAAATTTTTAGTAACTTCATGTACAACTACCGACTAAAAATTAATCTAATTAATCAGCTACTAAAAAATCCTTCTAATAAGTTTCGGAGCAGTTCCAGTCTTCTTGATCAGATTTTTTTTATGTCCATGTATCTTGGTAACGTTTTTCCTATTTCCAACAGCAAATTTAATTTCCATTTTTGGCAGAATGTTTTTATTTTTTTAATCCCCATTTCCTTTACATTCTCCTAATCCCCAATGGGATTTTCTACACCATACTAGCCATAAGTCAACTTCCTTTTTGTAATCCGATTCAGTTCAGCACTTATTTTTACCATTAAACGTTAAATGAAATTTCAAATTTCCATCACTTCTTTGAATTCATTACGCACTTTCAAAAGAGTTTTCTACTTCAGTTTTCATCTTGGGAAAATATTAACTGAAAAGTAATCCCCGAAAACAACGAAGGCCATTAATCTTCCTTTTAAAATATCTGTCACTTTTATTTTTTTATAAAACTGCTGTGGAAAACTGGTGAAAGGATGCAGATTTAGATGTAGTTCACATCTCCAGACTATAATTCCAAATTATAAAGTCTTTTCCTTGATAGTTTTGAGTAAGTGGCGATAATCCTAACTAATATAAACTTGATTTTCATTGACGATGGTTGGTCGTTGAATGATCTGATTCATGCCGACATTCATATTTTCACTATTTAAAAAAGAGATACATAGTGGAAAAAATTAGATATGTTAGAAAAGAAAAATTATGGAAAAAAGACTCTTTTTAATTTCTCGAATTAAATGAGTTAATATTCTGTCACAAAAAATCGCCCTTTAAAATTATGACAACTTTCGCGTTTCACTTTTTTATTCTAAATAACACGATTTTGGAATAACGTCAAATCCTCTATCTACAAACAAGATAACTCAAAAATTTTTTGAGCTATACAAATGAGTTTAGGAATATAATCTATGTATTTAGCACGTAGATTTATATCGAGTTTTGCAATATAATCTTTGTATCTAGCACGTAGATTTATATTGAGTTTTGCAATATAATCCTTTTATCTAGTAAGTAGATTTATATCGAGTTTTGAAAGAAATCCATTCATAAGAAATTAGAAATTGTATTTGTCCGAGCACAAGTAAAATCAATAACTGATAGCACTCCAAATATTAGGCACAAAAAAAAGAAGTTCCATTGATTTATTTCAAACAGATGTAGGACATTCGAGTCTTGAACTCCACTGCATTATTCACCAACAAACTTCGTGTTCGAAGACTCTTGTCATTATCCAGACATGTCTTCTGAATGTAATGTCGGTATTCACAAAAATAGTTAACCTCATGTCGCCTCAGGCTTTAAATTAACAAAAGTTAAAGGTTTTGTTCGATGAAGTTAATTCGGCGTATAATAGCTTATTAACGTATAATAATGTTTGTTGATTGAGCAGTGGCAACATTCAAGAATTCGTTGACTGCTAGAAGAAATCAGACTGTATCTGCAAAAGGGAGAGGAAATTGAACAATATTCACAGTTGTTGTATGTTATGTGGCTCTCAAATTTCATGTTTTTTTACTAACATATACCAATATTTCAATGAATTGAACATAAAGCTTTAAGGTACAAATAAAACAATGATCGTCAAGAGGGATCTCATTCGCACTTTTGACGCTGGATTGCATAAAGTAGAAACAATATTATTTTTTAAAAACTAGAAATATTTCCTATATTTGAAAAAATATATATCAAGGATAAAGATGTACATGAAAAACAAGACGAAGAAAAAGTTATTGAAGAATTCATTTCCGTAATTGATTCGTCAATCAAGGAATTTCCAGCTAGATTTTCTCAGGTCAAAGATTTATCGGAAACATGCAAATTCATTACGTACCCTATCTGATGTGACTTCATTTGATAAACTGAACTTGTCCAAATTCAATCAGTTGAAAACTGAAGAATTTGAAATGCAACAGATTGATTTCCAATCTAGATTAATATGGATTGAAAAATGTTTTGAAACGAGGAAAACATTGGAATTAATTGAAACAGAAGGATAAACAAGCAATACAAGTAAAAATACCAATAACGAAATTTTGGAAACACGAAATTCGATTCCAGACACATTGAACGGTTTGGTGAAGTGTTCTCATGCTATTTTAACTATATTTTCATCTACCGATGCCTGCGATTCACTATTTTCACATAAAGACTCGCTAAGAAACAGTTCTGCGGATGACTCCAATTCAGCATGCCTTCTGCGAAAAGTGACATCTTGAAATACATAATATGAGTTATCATCTAATCTGCAACAAAAGAAGTCTACACTAATGTTTCTTTAATTTAAATTACATGTATAGCTAAAACCTTTACTATTATTCAGTGCAAAATGTACTTTTTTCTTAGTAAAAAAAGAATTGTCAGTATTTTGTTTTATTATCTTCCTAATAATCACAGACAAAAATTATTTAACGGCATGTCTGTATCTCAGTAAACATTTCTTTACAAAAAGTGGCATGTTGATCCACAAATGTCCGCCACCCCTGAACTAGAATATGTGGTGATGGTGGTTCTAATGCCACTTGATCATACCAAGCACGAATGAGCGGAGCTCTTTCGAATGAAGGCAGGGGTGTGCGCCTTTCGTTGTTAACGAGCACCGTTAAAGAGAAAGTACGACTTTGCTTCAACATACACAACACAACCCTTTTTAGGGGGCGGTCGAATTCATTCATCCATCTGCAAGTCAGAATTTAGATCCAAACAGAGACCGACACTCATCCCTGATTCAGTATCCCCAGAGGTATCATTTGTGATGGGAACTTGAAGGACTTTGAAGTCAAGACCTACTGAACAGGCCCCAACTGATATTAGTCAACACGGCGGTCTGTGGCCGAAACGAGGACAGAACCCGCGACCTTTCGGTTACGAGACTGACGCTCTACCAACCAGGCTACCGCGGCCACTAGAATATGTTGTAAGCTGAATAAAAATCTCAGATGAGCTCGTAAATGGGTCATTTAGTTGAAAAGAGATAGAAATGATGAGAAGTCGAAATTTTCATTTTCCCTTCTGCCCTCCCCCGGGGGGACACCATGAAATGAGAATGAGATGCTTTCGGAATGGTGGTTGGATCTCGTCAATCTGATGGACACAATAATAGGTAGGGGCACTGACCCTTCCATCGATGATAGGACGTACTCCCTACAAGGAGAGTTGTATTGTGGCCGATGATGGCTATTAGGACTCAACCAAAGTTCCCGCCAGTGATGCGGTGCGGCGGTCCTGCCATTCAGTCTTGCGAGATTAATCCTTTTGCATACGGGAGGGTCAGTTGTATGACTTACCCATAACTTCTTTATAATTGAAGATAAAAGAAAAAGAAAAGTAAATTAGGCGAAATAACATCTCAAAAAGACAAACAACCGTAATTTAATATTTAAAAAAATCACAAGACATAATTTAAAAAAATGTTTTATGTAATAAAATTTTCTCTTTTATTTTTGTTTTTATAACTGCATTTCAAAGGTACAACATTGTATTGCACTTTTGTAAAAAAAATTTTAAAAATCTAAAATCTAATCTTGGTATTTTAAATATTTTATACATTTAGTATTTTAAACGTATAAATATTTTAATGTATTCAGTATTAAATGCAAAACTAAGCAGAGTTATGATCAGCATTCATTGTGAATATGAATTTAAGCTAATTTACGTACAAAGTAAATTTTGAATTTAAATACGAAGCTAATATAAAACTAATATTTAAAATCGGTCGAAGATACGATATTCTCATTAAATAATTACATAAATACAAAGACAATTAAAATATTTTTTTTACATACTTGCAATTACACATTTACATTGCATACGAAAAAATCCTATTCAAAGAATAAATTATTTTTTAATTATATTTAATTAACATTTAATATAATTTACATCTAATATAATATATTACGTTTCTAAATATAATTTATCTCACATGGAAATATTCTTAAACAAACCTCAAAATTTTGATTGTTAAGCGATAGATTTAACAGTTTTCAAAGAAAAATAATTTTAAACGTAAAAATTATATTCATAGAGGAATAAAAAATGTTTTTAAAAAAGGAATAAAAATCATGACTCATACATATTCAAACCAAATAATGTTTTAAAATGTTGAGTGCTAATCCAAGTCCTTCATTCAGGTTGATTACATGATTTAATAACAAAGCTAAATTTATAGATGTTTTCAAATCAACTTTAGTATTTCGACAGCAATTCTAGTTCATTCTATATTAAATCATGCAAAAAATGGAGTTCTCAGTATTCATTAATTTGCATTTTAAGCATTGGTAATTAATTAATACATTTAATCATTTGAAATACATGTCACAAATAAATATTTATTAAAGCTTTGACAAATAAATTTACTTAATTTTAAAATTTGATAGAACACTTTATTTCAAATTTTTAGTATTTTAATTCACATATGACTTTTTTTAGATAAAGCATTCATAATTGACTGCTGAATTTTAAATTACTAAACACTTTCACTTAACTGTAGATTTAAGACTAAAAATTCAATAATTCAATTCACATAGCAAACACGTCATTGCATGAAAAGAGATGGGTGGAAGTTCATTAAATATATGACTCATTTGATAGACTAACATTCCAGTGCTGTGCCTTTCATGGCAACTGACTAGGGTACTTGATGGTAAAATGCCACCTGGACACTAGAGCTTAGCATAATGAAATGTACATGAAGATGCAACAAAAATAAAATGCTGAAATGTGCAAAACTTATGACCCTGAAACCATCAACTTTATATTAAATCTTAATATAAGTTATTGCACATAATTCACTGTCTTCTAAACCACAAAATATTTGAATTACTCTCAGATTAATGAAAATTAAATATTGGAAACAAAAAAAAACATATTTTTACATATATTTACTTTAAAAAAAATTTGGTTTATTTAGTTTTAACCAAAGAAATAAATATTTTATTTAAAAAGAATATTGCTAATAAATTTTCAAAACTCAAAAAAAAAATATCAATATATAGATTCAATTGCATTGTTTCTGAGCAATTCAATTATTATTATGGGAAAATATTACTTTTAAACATCTATGGTAACTATGGGAGAGCTGTGAGCCTCGAATCAGGACAAGATATAAATCTGAAAATATTTCAAACATATTACATTTTTCAATTCTCTAAAGGTTATTTTAATTTGCAGAATTGTTCTAGGTAATTGTCAAATATCTTTGAACTTCACTGCCTCCTAGAAATTCCCTACAAATTAATAATACTTTCTGGAATATTCCACATCATTCTGAGATATTCAAAAAAAAAAAATTCTGGAGCATACTGGAATATTCTAGAACATTATAATATTTTCTAATACTATTAAATATATGTACAACTTTCCTAATATTCATATTTTGAAACATTCTAAATCAATTTAAGTATTAATTGTTTTTCTTACTGAAACTGATAGTTCAATTTAAAATTTGGTTTGTAAGTTTCAGTAAGTATAATTAAGTATCTAGAAAAAATAAAATTTCATCTTCAGATATTTTTGAAAGGTTTTAAGTATTCAAAAGATATTTAACAATAACTGAGCTCAAACATCTAAATAATTATTACAATCATGTATTAAAAACCTATACTTGGAATTAATCAGGACATAGAAAAATAAGAAACACAATTTTTAAAAAACAAGTCATCATCCTTCCTAATTGAGCTGAAAGAGTAAAAAAATGAAGCAAAAAAATGCATTATTTCATAACCCACAGTTATTTTTCTATTGCTACTTATAATGGCTGCATTAGTGATTAAAAAATAAATTTTTTATAAATTATAAAATTAAAGAATGCAATTAATGCTTAATAATAGAGATAGAATTTAATATAAATATTTTAATCATGTAATGTTTGCTAATATATTATTTTTTGATGCAGTTCTATGCACAAATCTTAAAATCAATTCTTTTTAAAACAAATTCTGCAGCACTAATTTGAAGAATGTGAAAATGTGTTAGTAATAACTAAAGCCAGAAATATTCTCATGATCTGCGCAATTGTCTTACAATATTCAATGCAAAATAACTTGGCAAGTCTGAAATATAAAACCATGGCCAATGTAATAGTAATATAGCACTGCATTTTTAAAAAGCAAAATAATTCAGACTATCTATATGCAGACTACCATGACAGAATTCATGAAAATTGTCTCTGTAAACTTTTATAGTCATCCAACAAAGAATTTCGCCAACAGGGTAATTTTATTTTTCTCTTGGTCTTCAGGATCAGAAAATTATTCACATTATATGCTCATCTTTTAAAAACATATTTTATAATCAATAAAATAATTTATACAGTCTTTTTTCCCTATAAAGTAAGAAAAAATCTTAAGATAGTTACATGATAGTTCTTTAGTTAGTTTTAATTAAGAATTTAAATTCAAAAAAAAAAAAAAGTTTTAAGTACTTTATCTAGATTCCCCCATTTATTCATCATAACTCAAGTACAATTCAAAGATGTGAAGAAAATTTTAACAAGCTAGAAAAAATAATTCCACTCGGACACACACACACAAAAAAAAATCTTAACTCTGCTACTACCATTCCTTAAGGGTTGTAACTATGAGAACAAAAGCAGATATAGCCAATGATGGCTTTCTTATTAAGTTGAAAATTTTAAATCATTTTCCAGCATCTAATTTCCAAGTAGTTGCAGAAATTAACTTCACATGCAAGTTTTTTATCATGATAAGCAGTATTTAACCAATATAAATATCTTCACTTCTAAGGAAGTTGCAGGAAAATGAAAATTTCTATCCCTTTAAACTGGATGACATATATTAACTCAGCTTAGATTCTCATCTTCTTCAAGCCCTAATGTGATATTTCAGTACAGTACATTAAGCACTAATATGCATTAAAAGTTATTTAATTTATTTAAGTGAATTCTATTAATAAAAGTTCATTCAAGACAAATAAATGAACTCGGGACAAAAGCATAAAGATTATATTCTCATTAATAAAAAATTATCACAAATAGCAAAATCATATTCTCATGACTACTGATAATATGGCATATTTGGAACAAGATTAAAGCACATTAACACAAAACTACATATTCTAAAATAAATTTTATTGATTACAGCAAAATTTAATTCATGATACTTTCTCATTCATCAATGAGATTGTTGATGCACATGAAACAGCAATGAAATATCACAATTGCCAAAAAATAAAAGCACAGATGATATTGAATATAAATATTTATACAAGTTAATTCATAAGTTAAAAGGTGGGGACAGAGAAACAATTTCAAAATGATCAAAAGTCTGCATCCAAAGTGAAGCGATGTTCTTCTTTCTTGGACATGACTCCACATTTTTGATATTCACCAACTTTTTTCTCAAAAAAGTTTGTTTTGCCCTCAAGGCTTATATGTTCCATAAAGTCAAAAGGATTTTCTACATTATAGATCTGAAATAAAAATAAGATTTAATTCCATATATGTATAATTAACCAACAAGATATCCAAAAGATAAAATTCATAAACACATGCTTCGTGGACTTAACGGTTATCATCAAAATGTTTTTAATTTAGATATAACAATTGAAAGAAATGTCCATATCCAATTACTGACATTGATCCTGAATAAAGAAAATACAAAAAAATTAAAAAAATAACTAAAGGTTATAGGAATTTAAAGGTACACAAATCAAATCTATTTATAGTGTATCTGTCTGTGTTATAGTGAATCTTAATTAAAAACTAATCATTAAATTTTACTTGAAAATGATTTGTTTATAGTTCCACAATTTTCAAAATGGAATTAAAAATCAGTTGCCATTGAAAAGGAAAAGAAATTTTATATTATAAAAATAATATGCAGGATAAAAATATATATATTCTATTTTTCTTGTTTATCATGACTATTTTGAAATCATTTAAAAAAATGCCAACTATGCCCAATAGTAATATTAATGAACATTTTATAGCTTAAGCAAAATGATTAAATTATTTTGTTTTATTTTCTCAAACATTAAACAAATTAATAATTATCCAAAAAGATAAAATTAATTATTATTCAAATAAGAATTATAGCAAAAGTTTACAACTATTATTCATTTTTAACAATCATAAACTTTAATCCATAAATTTAATTGTATTACATCAAGCTGCCATCAAAAGAAAATACTTTCATTTCTTGAAACAAAAATAAAAATCATTAACCTAAAATTTGAATGTTTGATGATGCATCCTTCGTTACCTCAGGTAAGCAGCTAGATTCATGGGAATATGAGTTATATTTGATTATAAATAAATGTTTTAGATGAAATTTATGTCCATGTTCCTAAACAAATTGATATAAATCCAGGTTATATTGTCTCAAATTCTGTTTATTATGTACATAAACTTTTTTTTTAACAGGGGTAGACCCAAAATACAATCAAGAACATAAATAACATTCTCTTTTCCTCTCTGTCTATGTGTTAAGTGCCTCAGACATAAATTAGTCTAACAAAAAACAATTTCTTTTGATTATATACCTATGGCATTAGAATGAAATAAATCAACCTGATATAGAACACTGCCTGGAACACATCCATTTCTTAGAATGGATGCGACAGTCATTTTATAGCAAAACATTTTATAGGATTGTCAGTATCACTTCAACAAAACTAAAGAGAAAATATGCAGCAGTGTCAACAAAAAAAATTGCTATTAAATTCATTACAAATATGTTTAATATATTAGTTATTGCATTCAATCATGTTTATAGATTTATCACACAATAGCTAAGTATAAAATTATTTATTAATACTAATAAACTTATTCAATTATCTTTATAAAGCTTTAACTTCATCATTATAATTTCCTTCCATTCCAAACTGCCAATACTTTTTTCAAAATGTATAGTTCACTATGGTCACATATTATATTATTACATAAGAAAAATGTTATATTAAGGAGCAAATTGTGTAAGAATTCAAACGGCTGTCAATAGTTAATACATACTCATATTTTTCAAAAGCATTCAAAGTTTATCAAAATATTAATATATTCATATATACATGTAAACAAGAAAATTATATAAAAAGTGTTACACAAATAACGCTAATATTTTCAACATTGAATAGGTTTTTAATTTCTGTCACTAAAAAAATGCCAAATAATTTAATGTTAATGATAGTCTAACGAAGAAATATAAAAAACTAAAATGTATGACAGAAATACAACTGCAAATACTCACAATATTTATACCTTCCAATATGAATAGGAAATTATTTAATAACTTGGAGGAATTACTAAATTTTCTGAGTGTATATTAATATACATATAACAGAATTCTATGCCACTGAGTTCAAAAATAATAAAGTCTTTTAAATCTTAATTTTTGATGCAAGAAAGTAGAAAATATTCATTAAAAAATGATAAACACAACTTGAATAACGTTTAAAACAAACAACTGCCGAAACAAAATAAGAACGATTAACTTACCTTCTCGCATCCCAGTTCAACTAGCAATCTATCGGCAACAAATTCAATGTATTGCTTCATAAGTGTTTCATTCATTCCTATTAAGGCTACGGGCAGAGCATCTGTTAAGAATTCTTGCTCAATTTTAACAGCATCGGAGATTATTTGAACAATTCTCTTTTCAGATGGTTTGTTTCTTATATGACTAAACATGAGGCAGGCAAAGTCAGTATGTAAGCCCTGTTGAAAAATATTTCAATTAAAAAAATTGAAATGCACTCAATTCTCCCACTGAAATATCATTCAACTGTACTCAATGTTATAATTTTATATTGTACTGTATCCTTTTAAAAATACAGATGTTTTAAATTATTTGAAAATCATTCACAAATTCATCATCATTTCAATATTAAATGTACACATATTCTTTTTCCTTTTTTAAGAGCTTGGTTATATAACACTATTATCAAAGTAATTAAATCCTAAAATTAACAATGCAAGATTCTGAAGTGATAAAGGAAAATGATATTCATATTGGCACTCTATAAGTCAGATGGTTTCTGATACAATGTACTTTGAAAGACAAACACTTTTTGGAATTTTAAAATTTTAATAATCATTTCAATTAATTAAAATATGGTTTTGGTACTTTTCTTGCAATAAATTTTTAAAATCTTATTTTTTAATGATGCTTTGTATCACTATGAAAAAAAAAATGCCTAATATTGCAAGCTGCAAAGAATTTTTCTGAATTTTGACATTTGCTTAATTGTCATTACTTATGTTTAAATCATTTTCTTTGCTTCATTAAATATTTCATTATGTGATTATAATGATTAATGATTTTCTTCCACTGCTGAGATACAAGGAAGAAATATTGTTTTTATCTATTTCACAGTTTACATGCAAAATAAAAGAGAAATTGCAAAACAGCTTAAGATGATGTGTTAAAATATATTACTTGGCATTTAAATTCTTTATGACACTAAAAAGTCATAAAACCTGATTCCATTAGGAAGACTCATTTGCACAATTAACAGAAGAGATCCAGGACTATTATAATACCAAAACTTTAATGTCAGTCACAAACTGATGCTTAATATTTTTCAGTAAAGAAATAATGGTCATCAAGTTATACATCATTAAAGTTAAACAGTCATTATTTCAAGTAAACTAGTTTATCAACAAAAGCAATTAGCTTATAAAACTAAAATTTAATGTTAGTTCTATTTCATTCAAAATTCTGATATGAATAAACAAATAAATAGAAACTGAAGTAATAATATTCAGTAGCACGTAATAAATTCAGATGTTTCACAAGTATCAAAATATGACCTAAAGCTTTCACAAAAAGTGATTCAGAGCTTGCTAAATATATTATCAAGTTTGTATTTCAACAAATAGTTTGTAAGACTAATGTATTTTCAGAACTTTCATTCACATGAATAATAAAAAAATATACACTTTTTTTTATCTATATATCTAAAATTATAGAATAAACATTGTCTAATATTCTCAATTTTAAGTACTATAAAAGAAATATTAACTACAAATAACATTTCATAGGTGTAGGATCATTGAAGTGCACTATACATTATAAACAAAATTTGAATCAACCATACTGAATTTAATATTTTTGTTTTATTTGGTGATGTTTTTAAATTTATTTTTGTTGTTAAAATTGGTGTCTATTTTGCCTCAATTTACAGAGGATTTTCTGGGTCACAAGGGGTCAAAACTGTTGGACACTGTCCAATTTCCTCGCAGAAAAAATCCCTTATTTTGAATCCTTGCTTGAGAATGACCTTTAAAAAGTCTTCAGGCCAGATTCTTTGTCTATATATTATAATGTTGATTATGTTGTATTCCTTCTTATTTAGCTTATTATGTTACTTTAGTAAGATTCATCTGAATTTTAGTAGTAGCTGCATTAGCACTCACTAAATATCATAATAGGTTCTTAATTTTTAAACATGTTCGAATCTGAGATAATTTTTAGTTTTGTTTCCCTAATTAGTTTTATTCACTTGATTATAATAATTTAATTTGTCTCATAAATAGGTTTCATTTCTTTTAACTTTTATTTTCGTTTACTTTATATCGTGTAATTCCAAATTAAATTTTTATTTCAATTCCGACAATTAGTTTCAGCTTAATTTTTGATCACTTTGGTAATAGGTTCTAATTATTTAATGCTTTCAGCTTTGTTTACTTGTATATGAAAAATTATGCAATCATTGTTATTACCTCGTCCCTACTGATCAGCTCGTTGCTGAATGTCAAGCCAGGCATCAACCCTCTTTTCTTCAGCCAGAAGATAGAGGCAAAAGAACCAGAAAAGAATATCCCTTCCACAGCAGCAAACGCTACTACTCTTTCCCCAAAAGATGCATTTTCTGAGCTGATCCAGTTCAATGCCCAGTCAGCCTTCTTTTTCACACAGGGAAGAGTTTCAATTGCATTAAATAGTTTTTCTCTAAAAAAGAAAACAAAACAATTTTAATATATACTTATAAAAAAAGTAAGACTAGTTCAAGAAAGTGGTTAAAAAATCACAAGGAAAATGTACGCAATAATTCCTATATGTAACTGCACTTCACCTCTATTACCTTGTGTACAAAATAGCCATAAAAATATCTCGGAGCTTCTGAATTATTATATTTATAATGAAAATCTTACTTAATATTACTGAAACAATTTGATAAATTGACTATATAACAGATGAACAAGTTCTTACTTAATAATAAACATTGCATGAACTTCAGTTCTAAAGTGAACATTTAAAGATCAAAATTATAACTATTAAATTTAATTAATACAGAAGTTTTAAAAGTTACACAAAGCAGTTTTGACAAAATAATTCAAAACATATCAAATAACTGAATTTATTTTTTTATTCATCATACATTAAAAAGGGTATTTCACCAAAAACTTTCATATGTGGGATCTTGAAGAATAAAGAATTTCATTAGTTAACTCTGAATGGCATATAGAGACATAAATAAAATAAAAAATTTATTGATACATAAATCCACATAATAGAAACTACAACATTAAACAAACCAATGAAACATGATTAATATTTTTGACATTCAAATAATTAACATTTATTTGAGATATGACTCATAATCCAGATTAACAGCTCATTACAAATAGGGAGTCATAGGCATTATTACAGGTCAAATGAGAGAATTATTAAACACGGTGGAAAATATGTATTATGTTAATCCAGGCATAAGATCATAAATATATGGATAAACTATTTATCTGTTTTTAGTTTACTTCAATCCAGAAAGTATTAAGATCAAGTCCAATATATTCTATCTATTATAGATATGCATTATCTTTACAATTTGTACAGTTTACAAATAAATTTTTGGCAAGCATAATTTGTAACAAATTAGGAACATAGTCTAAAAACGGTACACAAAGATGTCAACTATTCAACACCCCCATTGATTAAACGTCAGTTTACCCTTAATATGAACGAATAAGTTTTCTATTTCTGCTAAAACTAACAAAATGCAACCCCAAGTTTGACAGCATTTAATCTATGTCTATACACTTTCCACCCACTCTCCAAGAATTTTTAGACATTCTAATATTTCAAAAATTGTTAGCTTATGGAAAATAGACAAAATTTCAACTTTAAAATAACTTTGAAACAAGCGACAGCTTAGAATTTATAATGAAATCACTTATTTCAGATTATATAGCCAAGCAAAGCAAAGTGAAGCATCTTCAATTATTACACAGGATTATTATTAACAATTTTATTATCTAGCCAATTATTGAAGCAGTGTTAAAAAAAAATCATAATTCATTTGCAAGAATTTATATCAAATTTGACAAGATAATAAAGGCTAAAATACAAAAAAAAAAATCGAATATAATTGATAACCTTAATAACAATGCCAAACAATCTCGCATTGTTAAATTTACAACTCTAAAATTTTCCTGTATTACCCATGTTAGATCAAATTACAAAAAAAGCATGTTTAATTTCGATTTTCAAACACAGAATTTCTTACCTTTCAGCTTTGTCTTTAATATATGTATCTATGAGAAGACTATACATTTCAGAATGAACATTTTCAATAGCTATTTGAAAACCGTAAAAACATCTTGCTTCAGTAATCTGAACTTCTTGGCTAAATCTTTCAACCTAAAAAAGTTAACATTATTAGTAAGAAATATTCATATTAATGAATTTATGAAAAATTGCATGAATATTTTCATCAAAACAATCAAAATCAAACAATTTCTGAAATTACCAACAAAAAAAAGATAACATTTTCCAATTATAACAAACTTTTAATTTCAAAAAATCGTTGACTATTAAACGCATTCTTCATTTTAAGATGCGATAATTCTTGATTTAAAATTAAAATATGCAGAATATTATTACTTAAAAGAGGAATTGAAATAATTCAGTAGAATGCATGTTTCACAAACAACCTTCAATACACATAAACTGTATAATTTAACAAATGTTACATCCACCATAGAAATTTATTAAGCAGGATATCTTTGCTATATGCTTATATCAGGAAATTCTGCAATAAAGTAAAAACTTGCTGAAATGAAAAAAAAATAATAGCCAGAGCAAAGATTCTAATAAACATAAATTCAATCACAAAAAGACTTTAAAAAAGAATTTACTATAGTATGAAAAAATTACTTAAAATAAAGTTTTAATGCTTACCAAGTTTTCATTCACAATTCCGTCACTAGCAGCAAAAAATGCTAAGATATGGGAAACAAAATGTTTTTCTTCTGCTTTTAGCTTTTCCCAGTCTATAATATCCTTAGACAAGTCAACTTCTTCAGCTGTCCAAAATGAAGCTTCTGCTTTCTTGTACATTTGCCAGATGTCTTCATACTCGATAGGAAATATAACAAACCTCCTAGGATTTTCTCGCAAGAGAGGTTCATCACTTGTCTTAAAGACAGATTTCACATGTTTCTTCTTTTCAACTTTAACAGGACTAGCTTCATGCTAAAAAATAAATTCAAGGTTATAACTATGAGAAGAATACATACTATCTCTAAAATATTTCAAAACCATTTTCTTGATCAGTTTTTTAAAACTATTATTGGGTATTCACTATTAGTGATTAATACTAAAATATATAACAATATATCAGGTTAACAATATTTGTGAATAAACTAAGCCATTGGAATTTTTTTAGTTTTACTGTATAACAATAGATTAATATAATAACTATGGCAATTGTTGGTTACAATAAAATCTTATGAAATTTCTTTAGTTGCATACAAGTATTAACAATAGAATATCATAATTCAGATGCAAAAAAATTAAACAAGGGAATATCTAAAAAAGAATTTAAGAATCGAATCTGGTAATAAAGAACCGAAAATCTACAAAATAAACGATGGAAATATCAGTATAATACAATGCATTAAACAAATAGGATGCATTCAATATTATAAATATTTAATTCATTAACTAATTTCATGTTTCAATGAACATTATTAATAAGGGTGGATATGCAAAAGCTATAAGATTTTAAAATGTACTGCAGGAATCAGCTTTATAGTTTTTAAAAAATCCTTCAGGTTCACAATAACTATTAGGTTATTAGGAAGTTGCCCATATTTCGAGAGTATATTTTTCCCCTACTTCCCTTCATTTTGTTATTCCAGAAAACAAATGTCCACCTCTTTGAGGGCTAAAGGGTAGTTATATTTTAATATTGGATTCTTAGTCACATCTTTTATTTTGAAATAAGCAATAAAACTTTATCAATAAATAACAATTAAAATTTGAATCGCATCCCCATATGTATTGCATTTTTCAGTTTTTTAAACACAGTAATCCTCATTATTTAAAAGTACCTCATCTTTTCGTAGGTGAAAAGTTAAAAAAAAAAGTATTTATCAAAAAACTTTTCATTTATATAAACATATGTATATGCTTCGGCACCTAGCATTACCGTACCATAGTAGTAATTTTAGTTTTGCATTTATTTATAAAAAGTATTCATCAGATTATGGAAGCATTTCAAAAAGGTAAAAGAATACCTCTGTTGAATGGAACTTCCCTTTTTAAATATTAAAAACACACAGCACTAAGAGTACAGAAAATAGTGCATACAAAGCAATAGACAAATTTTGATCAAGTTCCCTAAACTGATACCATCAATTTCATAGGATATTTTAAATTAAAAACTATGTGCATTTGTAAAACAAATTTTCATAAACAGCAAAATTTTCTAAGTAATTCCTTACAAAATAATATAAACCAGAAGCTAAAAAAAATTTAATATCATAGAAATTAAATTTCGAAAGAAGTTAAGTAACAAAACAATTCAATAGGAATAAATCATAAATTTACTATGGGCAAGCTACAATTCAGTTTATTTAGAACCCACTACACATATATTAAAATCAAAAATTCTATAGCTATTAAAAATGCTTTATTTACAAAAACAAATACATTTAAAACAATTATTAATTTTTAAAATGGAGTCAAAGCTTCATTCATTGAATTAATATTAATAGATTTTTTCTTTATCACGTCATAAAATATTCATCTCTTTAAAGATATTTTATAAATTATTCAACCATTAATTATTTATATGTCTACTAAATAAAAAGTTTATCATCTAAATTTAACATTTAATTTTTGAAAAAACCATACTAAATTAATATGAGTAACAAAACATAAGTTAGTTTTTAAATATATTGTGCTCAGAAAGTTCAAAATATATTTTTGAGGTTTCTTAATACTGTAAGCTAGGATTTGGAAAGATTACGAATATTTATAAAAAACAATGCTGACTTGTATTTCTTAATCTGAACAGCTTTGCACTTTAAGGATAAAAGGATTTAATTTTAAAGCTTCTAGAAGTTATTGCTCATTATTTATGCTTTCATACAATTAATAAAAAATAATTCATGTCAAATCCCATAAAAAATTTTATTTACAAATATAAGTTATAAAAATAATAAATAAATGATAAAAAATAGGCAATAAGATATAGTACTCAGCCTTGCAAATTTGCTATGAAATAACACAATGCAGTTTTATCCCAATAGTAATTATAGATGCAAGCAATATATATATATATATATATATATTCTAAAATTCATTTTTTTTCAACATAGAAAATATAATGGGGAGGAATGCTGCAAATTTATAAAATACGCCTTTATATAAATTGATTTTTTTAATATTCCTTCAGAGTAAATATTTTTAAATGTAAGTATGTACATGATTTACAAATAGATTTTTCTGATATATTAGAGGAATGAACAGTACTTACATGAAATGATAAAGGCAATATATTTTTTTGAAACTTTCTTCCTAATTGTAAAAATCTTCGCAACATATTTAATATATTTTGAAATCCAAAAGAGTATTGCACTTCACTTGACATATATAAATATCTTCTAAATGTTTCACAACCAGAAATTGCTTTACAAATTCTATTTCGTTTCAAAACTATAATCAGTAATCTGGAACAAATTATTTGAATTTAGGAAATCCAAGAATTCCGCAAGTGGTATTTGTTGTAAATTTGAAGATTTCAACTAACATACAAAACAAATATTTAGCTTTATTTGTTATATGCCTCCTTATAATTCAAGAAAAAGATTTTTTTATTCATTAATTATTCAAACACTGGAATAAACGTTGCGTAATCAAAAAATATATGAATGTTATCGCTATACAATTCATTAGTAGGCAATCAGCTTGTTTATAACTTCATAGTAATTTATTTCTCAAATGAAACATTTGTATTAGTACTAACAAACCTCCTTACCTAAACGTTCTCTATTTTTATAAGTTATGTGATTAAGTAATTTAGAATCTTAAAACATTCTATATTAACTTATCATAAATATGAACTACAGTAACTCAATTATCCACATAAGAATGTCAGCATGCATAATGCAAAACCCGCGTTTACATACGCTGAAACGAGCGCCAAAATATGACGTAACCATCCGTAGCCGACATGAAACGACAGGAACTCGTTACGTAACAAAACCGTTAGACAAAATGAAATAATGTATTTCAACGAATTTCATTTAAGTCTTCATAAAATAGAAAGATTAGAAATTTCAACAATCTTACTAATACCAACAATCATTCGTGAAAGCATTTTTAGGCTTTCAGTGAACACATACAATAATACTGTTGGTTTTATTTATTAAACTTGGCACACATTGTAGTTTCATTTATACTCTTCTTCAAAACTCTATTTCATAGCATTTTGTTAAATTTTCTCTTAGAGAAAGAGGAAATAGAATTCAACATTAAAATTGCTACCAATACTTCGATCTATCCCGCAGTTGAATGCTGTTTACATTTCGTTCTCAAGCTTTTGGCGAACTACTGAATTATTTTTAGCGCCAATGGGAACGCAGATTATGTAACGATCTCTAAAATAATAAACTTGCTTTTTTCCGTTTAAACAACTGAAATTCAGTTCTCATTTAATTATTTCAAAACATAATTATTTGAAGTATTTAAAAAATTTAAATATTAGAAAGAAAATTATAAATAATTATAATTTAAACATAACTAATTATTTTTTAAGTTGCATTTATAAATAAAAATAGAGAAAAAATTAATAATCCCATTTTAAATGTTTTTTTATTAAATTCGCAAATAGATTCAATATATCAGAAAAAAATTAAAATTTTCTCAATACAAATAGTTTATCAAAACATATGACTTTTTTTAAATCAGAAAATATTGCTTTAAGATAACTTATTTTTTGAAACTTATACTCTTAAAAAGTTCATACAAAATAGTATTTATGTGTGCACTTTAATTGAAACATCAAAACAGCATGATAAAATTATAGTATAAATTTTCCTTTAAAATCTATTATTGCAATATTTCTAAGGACAGCTTATAAATCTCAATAATGATCAGAGCAATTTAAGTAAGTGCTATACCAATTTGAGGATGTTTGATCCAAACTAAAATTAAAATACGTTAGACAATTTGCTGCATTTTCATCAACGAAATTATTGTATGAACCTTACCTAATTTTAAATGCAAGTATATAAGCTACTCAAAGCCATTTAAAATTTCTGATAAGTTTAAAAAAATATATTGACTTTTCAATATTTTATTATTTTGAAAAAATAAATGTTCAGAAGATATACAGTAATATATTTTGCAGTTAATTCAATTACAAGGTTTTAGTTTCCATTTAAACTTTTTTTCCTTGTGATTTTTCAAAGCATATTTTACTTTGAATGATTTAAGTTATTTTACATATGTAACTATTATATCAAACAAAAGGGTTAAAATTTAATAATTTCCATAATTTTGCAATAATAAACTGTTGATTATCAATATGAAATTCAATCGGTTACAAAATATTTGAATCACTTTTCTCTTTCCTATGTAAAAATGTTTAAGTAAATTTGTATAATCCATTTGCATTACTAATTAATAGTAATTTAAATTATATAATAGCAAATAAAATCCGTTTTCGTCTTTAAAAGGTCAGTAAACAGCTATTACTGGGTTATTAAGTTGCATTAATTGTAACAAATACAATACAATAAAGATTACATAAGAAAATTAAATATAATTTATGTATTGAGTAATCATTTTATGAGAAATATTTATGAATCAATTTAAAATATGCAATCTTTTAAAAAACGATTACAGTATTTTATTCTTACTTTAATATATTACTTTCAATTGAAACTGATAAAATACTTTTCCTATAGAGCCTTTACAACTATTTTAAGAGTGGTTGAAAAACTTTCATTCAAAAAATAAATATGATTAACTAAAATATGAATAATATTAATACTGCTTTGCCTAGCATTTTAAGATTTCTTTGTTAAATTTATGCACTTACTAATTCAAAACTGGAACTGAAACAAAGAAATATAACTTAAATAAGAAAAAATAACCCGATCGTAATGAAAACACAGAAATTAATAAAATACTTCACCTTATTCTCTTTGTCAGCATTATTTTTTAAATTAAGAGATTTCTCGACAAGAACTGACAAAGACATCTTTGTAGGAGACAAAATCTTGACTGACCAAAAGCTAAACACTTGAACTGACTTGTTCGGACGCAACGAAACAACTGTGAGAACCCGCGCAAAATTTGTGTGCTTCAACAGAAAAGCGCGCAATATTTTCCCGCTAAGAATTCCACCAATCACAGCAAATTATTTGCTTTATCTTGTTGCCATGGGGCAGTGTCTTGTTGCCAAGCAGAATTTATTTTTAAAAATTGATATTTAATTTCAACAATCCAATTCTAACAACATTTAATGGAAATTAATATTTATATTTTTATGAAAAAAGAATCAGATAGTTTTTCTTGTCAGTATAAACCATTTAAGATTATATTTTCCTGCTTGGTTGTGTGCTGAAGTCAATATACTGTTTGCTTATAATCAATAATTATTTATGTCAGCAATAGTATTACATATAAATATTTCAAATCAAACCTTCTCCAAGAACCCAAAGATGAAACAGATGAAATTAATATGTACAAGCTCATCCGAAAGGGGCTTTGTCCTTTTGAAAAACTCCAAGCGAAAGAAAACAGAAGAAAAACCCTCAAAGAAAAAATTTGCCTTCTTATTATGTCTATGACCTATGGTGATGGTGAAATCATAATATTTATTTTTTAAAAAAAACATCCATCTCACTGATTATTACGACAGGGAAATTTTCGTCTTAATTCGAGTATTTCTAAATGAGAAAAGCAGGTGATGCCGATACTTAGATGCATGCGGACACCAATTTCTTAATTTGTATCAGTTGTTGATTCATAATAATGTGTCCAATTTTTTGTGGGATTTATTCTGTAATTGAAGTCTTTGATATTATTTCTATGAAGAAAAATTAGTGTGTGCATTTTACATATTATGTTATTAAAAAACTTGACAAAAATTCATTACTACGTATAATCAACACGGAGCATAAAACTC
>JAPMOQ010032869.1:1269-15153 GCA_026543055.1 Argiope trifasciata
ATATATATATATATATATTAAGATTACCTTAAAATTTCTTTTTTTATCAGTTACTACTTGGTACCCGGTACGCTGCTTCAAAAGAAATAATTTTGTTTGTATATACAATATCGTTTGAAATTTAAAAAACTGTCTTGTTTAATTAGAAATGATAAAAAGAATAATATTTATTTTCGTAACATGAATGAATACATTCATTGAAATAGAGTGATATATAAAGAAGAAGCGTAAATAATATTAATTCTATTTTTTTAAACTTTATTATTTCAGAGTTTAGGGTTGCCAATATTTTTTTATTTTATTTTTCAATCTTCAGTAGAAACAAATAAGTGCGAGTTATAAGTATTCAAAGTTTCATTGGATGAGCGGTACTGCAGCGCATAAGAGACATAAGACAAACATGCACTTTTATTTCTATAAATTATTTATTACATAATTTTACTACGTATATAACCATTCTGTAAGTAAAGCATTAGGGATTCATCAAAATCTTGGAATGCAAATTTTCGACAGTCGAAATATTTCGCCTTCGTATTTTTTATTTTTTTAGAAATAAAAAGAAAAAATCCCACTTTGCAACCGAAGATTTATCGCAATCGGATCAGCGGTATGGCAGCACATAAGAGACATACAGACAAACATTCATTTTTATTTATATATACAACCTTAAAATTATCATCGGAATAGATCCAAATAAATATTTCACATGAAACTAATATTTTATAGAATATTAGTACTAAAAGAATTTAATTTTTTCATACATGCAAATTTTTCTTTGATATTATTATAGCAATTTTATAATCTAAGAGCCAAAATAATATATATAACCAGCAATGTTGGATGCTTTTTTTTTAAGATTCTGCGGAACATTGGGCAGAAATGTAAAATAATCTCATTTCAATTCTTAGAACGGAATACAATTTTTTGAATTAATTTCAAATGCCAAAACTAACGATTTCATAGATCGCAATATAATAAGAAGAAAAAGAAAAAGAAATGGATATTTTTCAAGATACATATAAAGTTGAATAAAAGTTATGCATATGCTTGCTTGAAAGTCATATGTTGTTGTTCAGTATTATATAATAGTATAAAATGTAATAGTTAAGATAAATATTTCAAGAATTATTTTGTTTTGATTGTATTCTTTATTATTTCTTCAACATTTCAAGAATTTAGAATTTCATCAGTAAATATTCCATTTCCTAATTAACAAACCCAGATACACGTGAAACCCATAAATTATAAACTTCTGCAATATCAAATAAACCGTTTGACAGTCGCATGCATTCAGTATTTAGTCAAATCCGATCAAATCAATAAGCCAGAATAAATAAATATGTTATTATATTCTTTAAAAATACACAACTCATCGTTTAACTAAATTAATTGAATTTCAATATCTATTTTGAAGTGAATTCTTAAAAATCATAGATTGAAGCTTTCTGACAATTCATTCTAAGCATACCTAAATGGTGCTATTTCGTCATTTCTGTTTCTTATGATTAATGATTACGTACTCTCCATTCTTTTATGGAAGACATTATTCAGATTAGTGAAAGTCCCGATTCGCCATTTCTGAGTTTCAATGAACACTGAAGGTTTTCAATTTGGGGAATAAATGGCAGCTTATAAGTAGGGCAGGTTTTCTATCTTCGTTCCATATCTTCTTGAAGAGCCTCTTCTACAGTAAAAATACGTTTGGAGAAAAAATCGAGTAAATATTTTGCTTCTAGAGTATTCGGGTAAAGGCGCTGGAATCATAGTTCTTATTTCAAGAATTTGAATTTTTTTTTTGAAAAGGAATTTTGTAACTGACTTTAAATTAGAAACTTCTATTTATGTATTCTTATAAACTTCTGAAACTTCTATTTATGAAACTTCTATTGATGCATTCGATTTATGTAGATGATTTTTAAATGAAGAATAATTCTATCAGTTTTAAACTGTCAGAAAAATAACTGCAAATGACATTTTTAAATGTTTAGATTGATGATAAAAACAAAATTGTAATAAATGTGATAATTGTATTAGTGTATATAATGTACAATATATAAACATGAATACATTATCTTGTAAATTGTACTCATGAATTTTCTACTTCTTTCTACTGCTTTCTTGAACAGAAATAAGTTCTTTCAATTCTTAGTTTTATTCAGAATCGATTGTTATGGCACATGGAAATTCTTAAATCCCCCATCTGTGAAAATTCTATGCCATGTAGTAAAATATTAAAATAATTTTCTTTTCTCAAAAATTATCGGATGTAATTTGAATTTAAAAGAGTTTTATGAAATGAGTATAAGTTTATTTATGGAAATTTTTAATAACATTTTGTTATTATTTTTAAAATTTCGATCATTATGCGCTCTTTAGAAATTGCAATCAGAATAAATGGAACGTAATTGGAAATCATTTTTTTTGCGAGTTTCGACTGCTAAGCAGTTTCTGAAATTAATTCTTTGATTGATGGAATTGATAAATGGGTTTCAAGTTGTAAATATTCATTCCAAATAAAATTCTAGATGATTTCTGTAGTGTAAAAAATTGCGCAATTTCATTAGGACCATTTTTAATTTATAACATAGAGCGCGGAAAAAAACACATTTATTTTATTCATGCTAAATTAAAATTTAAGATTAATTTTTGTCTTTTTTTCATCTAAGATCAAATCTGCATTTTATAAAATAATAAATGGCTAAATGAATGACGCTTCAGGTTGATTGAAATGATATTAAAAATATTTTTTAGATTTTAAAATATTAAACGTTTTACCGGAATACATATAGATTTCACCCACATAGCATTAAAAATTATTGTCTAGCAGCTCTTTTTAATGGAACTTTACTATTATCATCTTATATATCTTTACATAGAAAAACACTGATTTGCCAGGTCTCTCTCTTTGAGAGAATAATAATTCATCATTCGGATGTAAATAAAGACAATTTGGATATAAATAACCGTCTGTTCAAAATAATAACATAATAGCTACTATTAATAATAGCTATTATACCATATAATAATAATTATATGGTATAACAGCTATTTGTTCAAATTAAGCAAACCACCAAACTCATTTTCTTTAAATATTTATGCTTTAGATGAAAGAATGTCGCATCTAGTTAGCTATATTTCTGAAATCTTATAATTTTTGTTTTAATATTTATCAAAATATTAATGAATCAATGTATGAATTTGGTTCATATTTTATTCTATTCATGAAATACTGAAGAAAACATTAAGTATGCAACATATTTCTATTGAAAATATATGCAATGGTCGAAAATTAATCACTACCAAAATTTTATTGTCTCTCTTAACAATATTATTATTATACCTGCACCAAAAACTGTTTTACAATATTTGTATCTGCTTGTATGATATTCTTACGAATCTGTAATTTTGATTTCCCTCGTTATTAATGTTATCGTAAGAAAGACTGATTTTCAGTCATCTGTATTGAACGGTGTCCGAGTGTCACGGGTGGCTACAAAATGGATGATTCTCGAACGAGAATTTTCCTGATCCGTTCATTAGGAGCCAAAAAACATCCAGAAAGCTCCTCATTGGTCAAAAATGTTTTAGCCCCGTCTCCCACTGCTATATAAGTCGATCCATCTGAAGCTGGTGCGATCTAGTACGGTGACCAATCTAGAAGACCTGAATTGAGATGTCTTGAATAGAAGTCCTGAACGGAGGAGTCACCGAGAGAATACCGAAGTATCGGTAGAGTACTAAATCGCTGTGTGCCGTCGTCGTGTCTTCTGTCGAAGTTTGTTGTGTGTGTCGATCCTAAATTAGATCGGTGAATCAAGTAGACTTCAATTGAGATGTCTAGAACTGAGACGTTTGGAACGGAGGAGTCGCCGCGAGAATACCAAAGTATCAGAGGAGTGCTGAATTTCTGTGTGTGTCGTATTCTGTTGTCGTTGTTTCTTGTATTGTAGTCCGTTGTGTCGCCGTTGGGAATGAAGCAGTTCTGAACCGAGTAGTCCCGTCGTGTGAAGTAGTCAGTCGGCAGCGAAAGCGAGAAGAGTCAGAGGAAAATTAGTTCTGCCGTTTGGAGAAACCTGCGAGAGCGTAGATGAGTTCCTTAAAATTCCAAATCCTGCTGAATCTTGTCTGGCTGCTTTGTGTGCCTTGGACATCGTCACAACGGAATTTCTACGTGTGGGCTACTGTCTGTTGTAGAGTGCTGCTCTGTACTGTCTTGTACGTAGTTGTTGTGCTGTAAATGTGTTGTCTTTGTGCTGTAAATAAACATCGTCTGTTTTGCGTCGTCTACTAAAGGACTTATCATTGTGTGTGCTCATCTTCTCACACCATACACCCCACTATACAAGTAAACGAACTCGACGGATTATCGCAGTAAGAAGGATCGGAAATCCATAACAATATTATCAGCATGTAACATTTTTATTAATTAAAAGTTGTTTCGATACTACAGTTAATTTAAATAAGTAGAATATTAAAAGAAATACTATTCTTTAATATTTACTGCAAATTGCTTTAATAACATGAAAAAGTTTAATTGTAAAAAATAAACGGATGTTTTCATTAACATATAAAATAGAAATAAAAATTTGAATCCGTCTATTTGAAAATGCGAGCAACAATCGACAAAAATTTAGTAACTATTCCTTTTTTTCTCTATATTAACCTTATTCTGAATAAGCTGGTCATGGTATGAGGGCATATGTTCAGCACATATGCTTTGCTTTACCCAAGGCAGCTGCTGTCTAGTTGTCATTGGGGTTCACGGCAATCTATTCACATTAATTGTGCAAAAGGGAAACAAAATGAAACGATTTCATGTATAAAAAAAAACATCTGAAAACTGGATTCGCTCTCTTTTAATATCTTAGCATTTTTGTGGCGTTTGCCAATTTATTTGCATGTTTCCTTTAAGGCTTAAATTCTTTGACTAAGTAAACGCAGTTTTTTCTCAACTTTCTAAGTTATTAAGGGATGATTTAATAGTTTCAGAGGATGCAAAATTTTAAGTCTGTTTATTTTTCAATTTTTGATCGATTTATGAAATTTTTCGAACTTATTTGGGGGCTGGTATTCTTCTTTTAAGGACATTTTGCCTTCGAAACGGAAGTCTGAATCTGAATTATGAATTTTAGAAGGGAGTTGACTAAACGTCCTCTAGTTCATAACATTGAGATTAGAGGAAATAACATAGCTTATGAGAACGAGTTATTTTAATATTGATTGTTTTTGTTTGCGCTTTAATATAGAATAAGAGAATTCCTTTACTGACAAGAGGGAGGGGTACAGTAAAAGTTATATAGAATCAGTAACTGGTAAAATTCATTCGAAGAATGCATATATTATATATAAATATACACATTTCAAAGAAAATTATTTCTCTTTCTGTTTTAAAACTTCGATTCTGTCAAAAAATGCCAGTTCCATTTCTTCCAGACACTGAAGATATCTGGATTTCAAGAAGCTTGCTTTAAATCATAAAATTAAGTAAATGTTAAAGATATCATTTAGCCATTAGACTCACAAAATATTATTCATGAGTTGCATTCTTTTAAAACATAAGCTGAATGCAAAGTGTCGTCATGTTAATAAGTATAATACAATCAATAAGAGATATGTTCTTACCTATTGTTTGTATTTATTGTACAATTTTGTTTTCTTTCTTTCTGTTTGGTATTCCAATTCTTTATCTTAAATGCAAAGTTTCTAATTTATTGAATTTAAAATATGAGAACAACATTTCTCTGAAAAAATAAAGTTATTTTATGGAACATTCGCTATTTTCTTTTTGTAACTGTAAATTTAGGAACTGGGCAATTGTTTTTACATCATTCTTAATCATTTTACATATAATACTAAAACATAAAATTTTATTCCTTTCCATGGAATGATATTATCGATATAGTGATAAATTTGCAATGTGATTTTTTAAATCATTCTGCATCTAATTTACATTAGTCTTTATTCTTCCCACTTAAAAAGCATTTAAAAAATTCATCATGCTTTAAAAACTATTATTTTCGGTAGTCATGACTAATAGAAAGTGTCATTAATTGCTGAGTCATAGTATCAGTAATTACATATATATCAGTAAACTTTTGAGTTTCCGTAAAATCTGAAAATAATTATTATATTTCTGAGCTTTAATCATAAAGGAATTATACCTTTATTATTTATATCATCTCTAAATAAAATATGCTTTTCTGTTGAATAATTTCATTGTAATATATCGTTCTTTGCCTTTGCATGCAAGGCTAGGAACAGCGGTAATGTGACTTTTACTATAAGAAATTTAATAAAAACAAAGCCATTTGTAATTGCAACTTTTGTTGTACTTTATTCCTTAAATTCTTATTTGTTATAATTATCTTGGGTATCATGAAAGTGCTTATACAATGTTTATATTCTTTTTAAATTTATTATATATATTCATTGAATTTATTAGACAGGAGTCTTAAGCATAATGACTCGTCATTTCAATTAAAGGATCAAAGTTGTCAAAATTTTAAAAATAAGCATAATAATTATATATTTTTAATCAAATAGTTATGAAAATGAATGATGACACATTTTTACATAATTACATTAAGAAATAAATAAACAACGACCTTAAATTTAAATGCAATAACTTTTTTTATTATATAATGTAAAATTTTGTTTTTAGCCGAATCAATTAGCGTCTTGGAAATTGCACAAAAATAAAGACACAGAATTATTAAATTTCAAATGTTATATGTGTCAGTGATTTAAAAATATCAGATACATATCCGATCAATCATAAAATCGTAAATTAACTTAATTCAATATTTAAACTTGGATCAACCATATCAGTTTATCATTTTATACCTTTTTAAAACTAAGAATTTCACTTTACTAACTTAAAACGGTGATTCTTATTCTCAATCTAATTATCATTATTTTCCATTCAAATTCTTATTAACATATTCAAAAACCGAGTTAAAATCCCATTGATGTTCACATGCATATTAGCTAACTGGCACCACATGATAGCGCTGATATTTATATTTTAAAAATCCATATTCTTCATTCTTTTGTGAAAGGCATTATGCAAATAAGTGAAAATCCATATTCTCAATTTATGAGCTGCGATGAGCCAGGAGGGATTGTAATATGCTGAAAAAAAATCAACCTCTATAACCGGGACTATATTTTCTGTCATAATCTCACGTTTTCTTGGAGTTATGGAAGATGAATACGGCTTCTAGAATGAAAATTATCTTCGAAAATACTTTTATGAGAAATTTTTTTACAGATTATGTGGTGAGAGATGCGGTAATATTTTCACATATTTTAAGAACTTTTGAAATGTGTATTTGAAAAGTATGTCATAACTAGTCATTAAAACACGAAATTTGAAACTATTTGTTCTCAAATTATTGTTTAATTTCAGAATTCTCATGAATATTTTTATATTGAATTTTAAAATATCAAAAAGGTAGGAGCAAATAATTTCATTATGTACATATAAAAATTAACTCCCATTTTAGTTGCATTGTTTGAATAAAAATAATTCTTGTGTTTGATATTAAATAAATTAAATTGAAAAATCAGAATGACTCTAATACTGTTCATTAAACAACTTTATTTAATAAAGAAACCTCATATGGGGACTATAAATCTTAAAATTGATTTAATATAATCGCAAGTCTGTAATCCAAAAATAAACTTCACTAAAATCTTAACAAAAAATATTAACAAACCAAAAAAAAATTATTTTCCACAGCGTTATTTTTCCTGGTAAATAGAGTTGTCCAACATTATTCCCTTTATTTCGCTAATATTGGGCACATCTAAAATGTTTAATAAACGGAATAAAGTTAAACTTACAATACAACCACGTTTTCATTGCTGAATACTAAATTAAAGCCTAAAAATCAAAACTTTTAAGTAATACAAAACAGATTTAGTGTGCGTTCAGAAATGTAATAATGTAGAATTTTAAAGCTATTTCCCAAATGCAGCATAGCAAAAAAATAATAATTACAATTGCTAAAGGTTCCCCATTAAAATCTTAAAGTATTTACAAAAAATTAAAATCTGTATTTTATTGAATGAAAAGGTGGTGAAAAATGATTATTTATACACAATACAAAAATAATCAATAGAAGTAAGAAAAATTACATAAATATATCTAGCTGCGGCTGTTGATGGGATAAATTTAATAATTAAAGTATAGGTCCATGCTAGCGATAAGCAAGAAGTAGCATTAAAAAGTGATATTAGGAATATAGGTAAACTCTGGACTCGCCTATTCATCAATTTATTTATCCTGGGTTGTCTTTTGTTTCCTTTTCATGTTTAATTTATGGTTGTATGTATTAAAAATATTTTCGTTCTCTAAACACGTCATGCCATGCGAAGGTAAGAAAATATTTATTAGGATGCAAGTAAAACAATGTAAGTATACATCAGCAAAACTTCTAAACTTGGTAAATTTGAAAATCTTATTTATTGATATGATGATCCTGAAATTAATGTGCCATGCTTTGGAAATCTAAAAACTGTGTTTGACTGTAATTGATAATTATTTCATGGGAAATGATGATGTCCAGAATTTACAGTGAAAAGAATCAAGGAAAAACCTGGTATGTGGTAAATTGAATGGAGAAAAAATATACAATTAATTGAATGTCCCTCAAAGTATTTTGTAGAATTTACAAAGTGGTTCTAGATAAACACTTATCCAGTTTAGAAGCAACTTTGTCTAAAATTAATAACGGGATTGAAGCCGTTTTTTATGATGATTATGAGGCTTGAAGACATGAGTTTTTATGACACATGGAGAAATAATTTCCCCTCTAGAAAATTAGTTATTTACAATTTACCGACATGGAGATATTGACATTGATCAAATGTAAACGGGTAATAATAACAATGAATACGAGTCAATCAAACGAAATTCATGAATCGTATTTTAATTTACATTTTGTATTTATGTAAAATAGTGATTCTCAACCTGTGGGCAGAGCCTCCCTAGGGGGGCACGAGGATATCCAAGAGAAATTGTTATTTAAAAAATTGATTAAGTGACTGAAAGGAAAGAACACACACACACATGCAAAACAAAGTACATTTCAAGATATGAAATAATTAACTTATTAAATTAAAACAACTTACTAAATTAAAAACAAATTTAATAATTATCAGTGACTTCCTTGGGCCTGTCTTGCAGAGCAAATTTTTTCGAAGGAGGGTTTAATATTAGAAAAAGACACTCTCAGTTCTTTTCTATATTTAGCTGAGATCTATATTTTGTCTTCAAAGAAGCCACCACAGAAGATCCAGTTTCCCAAAGGTACGATGTTGAAAATGTTAATAGAATGTGAAATGCCCTTGTTTTTAGTGCAGAAAACTCATCATCCATTCCTGCCCAAAATTCAAAGAGTGATTTATTACTAAATTGTCTTTTGGTTTCACCGCTTGCCGTGAAGTCTATGAAGGTTTCTTCCTCTTCAATTGAGAGTCCTTCGGGAGTATTTTGAAATAGATCCCTCACCCACTTGCAACTTGATATCAGTTTGTCATGAGCAAGAAAGTACTTTTTAAAATTCTTTGCTAGCATTGCTAAATGATTTTCAATGGTTACAAAAACAACTTTTACATGTTGTTCTTCAGCCTTGTAAGTTTTAATACAATCATTCAAATTTGTAAACATTGTTAAGTTTTCTTGCTTCAAATATCTACTCCACAATTCCAACTTCCTACGAAAAGCATTAACTTTATCACTCGTATCCAATATATGTGTATTTGCTCCTTGCAGTTGAAGATTCAAGTTATTTAATTTCTCGAATATGTGGACCATGTAGCTCAATTTCATCACAAATAAACTATCACGAAAATTCTCAGCTTCCGGTCTGTTTTCCTCTTTTAGGAAAACGGCGATTTCTTCTCTTAATTCATAAACACGTTGCTAAAATTTCATTCGTGATAACCATCTTGCCGCGCAATAAAATAGTAAAGCTGAATGTACTGCACTCATGTCTTTACAAAGTGCGGAAATGATTCTTGATTTCAGGGGTCTCATTTTTATATAATTTACTACGATTACAACCGTAGTTAACACAATATTCAAACTAGGACTCATTTCCTTGGAAGCCATAGCTTCTCTGTGGATCATGCAATGTTTCCAGATGCACTGTGGCGAATTTTGTTTCACAAATGATTGAATACTTTGGAATCTTGCAGGCATAGAACGAGCACCATCGGTGAATATTACGAGGATATTTTTCCATTTTATGTTTACCTCGTTCATAAAATCATTTAAGATAGCAAATAATGCGAGTGCTGTTGCTTTGAGTTCTATTGGTTTGCAGAAAAGTAATTCTTCTGCTACTGACAAATCATCACAAAATCTAACATAGGCAATGGAATGAGAATCTTTATTACTTACTATCTGTTGTCTCATCGAGTTGCATTGAAAACAATTTGTCACGCAACTTCGACAAAATCTGACACTCTACATCTTCAGCTATATCAGTAATTCGACGGGCAATAGTATCATTTGAAAGAGGTATAGACTGCGATTTTTTTCCAAAATTATCTTCAAACATAATTTCTACAATCTCAGTTGCGACTGGCAAAATAAGCTCTTCACCAATGGTGTGAGGCTTTTTACATCTGGCTATTTTATATGAAACTTTGTAAGAGGCAATTAAAACTGTTTCATCACAGACAAAGTTTTTTTAAATAATGATTTTTGCTTTTTATATGATTTTGATTTTAATTCGAAGAATTCTCTGGGTTTGTTTACGCACTCACTATGAAGAGTTTCCAAATGTCGTTTAAGTTTATTAGGTTTCATGCTGTCTGCCGCCAACCGTTTTGAGCAAATGATACACAGGGTCCTTTCTTCTTCATTAACTTCAGTACTAGTGAATCTAAAATTTAAGTATTCTTGAGAATATTTTCTTGATTTTATTTTCAAAACCACGCTCGTATGTGTACTTGTTGATGCTTGTCTATCGTCAATTACTCGCTTACGCCCACTTAAAAATTTATCCATGATTCTGCATAAGTCTGCTGCCGTGAATATTTAATACGGTGAATTGCAACTACACGAAAATATATATAACATACACATTCTGAATAGATTCAATAGCGATAGAAGGATCGACTCGAATGAGATTGTCTGGAATTGAAATTGGCATCATAGAACTTTCTCCTTCTCCCTGTGAGAAAACATTTGTTCACATCTGTGCACGCTCCTAACTTAACTTTTAAGCTGACCAGACAAATCAAAACTTCTCGCAAAACCGTGAGAATTCCCGACATGGCAGGCCGCAAGAACAATAAAAAGGCATACTGAGGATCAATGTTGCAAAATGTCAATAAATTTCCATAGTCTTGGTAATTTGTAAAGTTTAAAATTAAGGTTGTAGGTTGTAAGGTTTAGCTCCAAAATACTCAAAATACATTATTATTTTATACATTTTATTGTATACGGTTTGGTGGAAGGGGGCTCGATGAAAATTATGATTAAAAATTGGTCCTTGAATACTAAAAGGTTGAGAAACACTGATGCAAAAGGATAATTTTATTAATATGAAAGAGAAAATTAATTCTATTAACAGTTCTTAATATTATAAAAATCAATAAGCTGTTTTGGGTGTTAAGAATTTTCATATAGAGTAGTTTTCATTTCAGTTGTCTATAATATTATCATTCCTGATAAAATATTTTAATAATTCCTATTCTTATTCCATGCAAATAAGTTTTGTTTGATGTATAATCTTTCGATATATTTATGGAGGAAATATGTATTGAAAGTTTTCATTTAAAATATCATGAAAATCCATATTATTTGTCGTAATACAAAAAAAAAAAATCAATTTTCCTACTCTTTCGGAATATTGATTGTAATTTAAAATATGAATTCACTTGAGATCTAGGCTCAGAGGAAACAGAAAAATGTTAAAATGTTTGTCTCATAAATGATGAATTATATTTGTAAATATAGTCAAAATTCGAAAATATTCTTAAACAATATGTTCCGATGTAATTTTCAGAGTTTTTGGATTTCGGTGATATTTTTATTATTAGCTCAAAATATTTAAAATACTGTTTCTCTTATTCTTTCCAATAAATATTTCATGTTTCTGAGATATATTAGCCATCAAAATGCATGTGAGTTCATTTTTCCTAAAATTTATCTTAGATATATTTAATGTGAGCAATAGAAATTCTTTAACATGTTGAATTAAAATAAGCATCAGGTCAGGTCGCTCTAATTTCATTCGGTCATACCAAGCCGAATGAGATTTAGCTCTTTAAAATTAAGGCAGAGTATGCATCTTTCTTTGTTAACGAGTGCCGTTAAGGTGAAAGTACGAATATCGCTCGAACATACGCGACACAATCCTTTTTAGGGGGCGGTCCATCTGCAAGTCAGAATTTAGATTCAAATCAGAGACCGACTCCTCCCTGATTTAATACCCCCAGAGGTATAATTTGTTATAGAAACTTGGAGGCTTTTGCAGTCACGACGTATTTAACCCCAACAGTCATTAGCCAACACGGCGGTCTTTGGCTGAGACGAGGACAGAACTCGCTGCCTTTCGGTTACGATGCTGAAGCTCTACCAACCAGGCTACCGAGGTCCGCAAAATAAGTATGAGATACTTAAATAACATTATTGGAACTGATTACCGACAGTACAACTCCTTATATCATAAATTTATTCCTCAGATTTTCATTTTCAATAAATGTGTCTAGATATTGATATTATTTACTAATACAGACTTCAATCATAATATATTATATATAAAAGATTCGAAATAAACTTATTGTAATGCGATAATTTCCATTTAATAATTAATTTCCCTCTATAATGTCAATGTAAGGAAGACAGATTTACAGTAATCTGTATTAAATAGTGCCTGAGTGTGACGTTAGATATCTCAGAGCTTGGTGACAAACTTGGCGAGGAATTTGGCTACATAATGGATAATACCCAAAACATCGACAATTTCGCCGATCCGTCCAATAGGAACTGAGATATATCCAGAAGGCTGCTGATTGGCCCATTGGTTTTAGCCCCGGCTCCCACTGCTATGTATAAGGCCAGTCATCGCGAACAGTCAGCTGTTGAATCGAGAAGACCTTAGCTGAGAAGTCTTAGATTCCAGGAAGTGCGGTGGTGGTCAACCGAGTTGACCTGAACAGAGAGTTCTTGAACTGAGGAGTCCTGAACAGAGGGCTGCTGGATCGCAGTCGTGTCTTCTGTCTAATATTGTATGTGTCGAACCTGAACTGTGTGATCGATCGGTAGACTTGAACTGAGAGGTCTGGAAGAAGTTAATGAGCCGAGGAGTCTTCGGGAAAATATCGAAGCAACGAAGTAGGGCTGAATTACTGTGTGGCGTATTCTTACGAAACCTGTGTCGTAGTCGGGAACGGAGCACACCTGAACTGTGAAGTAGTGCCGTTGTGTGAAATAGTGAGTCGGCAGCGAAATCAAGAAGAGACAAAGGAGTAGTTTCAACCTCTTCGAAAGAGACCTACGTGAGCGCAGACAGAATCCTTTAAAGATTTCCCTTCTGCTGAATCCAATATGGACGCTTTGTGAGCTGTGGAAATTGTCACTACGGAATTTCTGCTGACTACTGCTTGCCGTAGAGTACAGTTATGTGCTGCCCTGTGTATTCGTCTCGGCTGTATATAGTTATCCTCTGGACATATTTGTGTTATAAATATTTGTCCCCGTAAGAACCGGACCGATTAGGATAGGAAACCTGTATTATATATATATATATATATATATATATATATATATATATATATAGCTAAGTAAGAAAATTACGGCAAATAGAAAAAGAATACGATCTGAAGACTGTTTCAAGGGTCAGCCTCGGGCAAAGATTCAAAATA
>JAPMOQ010032873.1:0-10836 GCA_026543055.1 Argiope trifasciata
TAGTATGATTACATAAAAACAAAGTAGAAGGTCCCTATAAAAAAAAAATAAAGCTAACGGTCATAATTATTTTCGCTTCCCCCGTTCTTATTTATATCCGATCAAGAAGTTAACATACCACAAATGAAATATAGTCTTGTGTATGAAGAAACTATATTAGTGGAACCACTGGCAATGCCATCGGTAAGGAAATGATAATAATATTAGCAAAAAAAAAAAAAGCACTCCTTACGGAGTGAGTTCTACTTTATATACTCTTCTAGACAATAGCCGATCATTCCCCCTTTTACTTTCCAGTGATACGTAATTATCGGCTTTTAACCCGGGCAAATTTTCCGGTTGCCGCAACGATTCCTAACAGATGAAAAGTTAGTGACAAAAGTAGCCTAAAAAGGAAGCGAGCGAAGCAAGTATTATATTATCTTCCGACGCGCCTGAAGCTCTCGAGATAAATCCTGCTGAGCCGTGGGTGCCATAGGCCCCATTGTTTCATGGATAATAAGGATGAAAGCCTTCCTGCCACTCTTCTGGTTGGGTGCAGGCCGCCGCTTTGACGCTTCGCTGAGTTTAATGGCGTAATTTTCCTTAGAACAACACACCCCCGGCAACCGAAGGCTTGGCGTTTATCTAAAGAGAGGACTTAAAAGCTTACTTGTTGACAGCTGCTCATCGTAAATGTGCACTCTAATGTGTCTGCAGCATCAAAATGATTGCGATCGGTATACCTGATGGAATCGATCAAGACTTTTCAATTCACTTTTCGCCATCGTAGCTTTTTTGGAGAAGGCAGATATGGATTGGATTGATCTGCCATCACACACTCGGAGATCTTCCCGTCGTTCAATGAATCGATCATGGTTTAACGATCAAGACAGTGAATTAAAAAGAATCTGCTGATTCAGTTTCGATATTTCCAACCTATGGTTTGAAAATAGAATTAAAAATAGGGATTAATTATGTGGTCGATATTAATAGGTATTTGTTTTGATTAACCTTGATTTTTTTTACTGTATTTTATTCTTCTATTTTAAGATTTTTGCGAAAATTAAAATCTGCCTTCTTAAGGTTTAATAGTCAGAGACTTCCTTTTATTATTATTTTTTTGAAATATACATTTTTATAATTCAAAATTTGTTTTAATTATTCTGCTGAAATTATATTTTGAAATGAAACTACGTCAGTTTCCTAGTTCTTGATTCTTTGGATATTTTTAATATTACTACATAGTCTATGAGAAGAAATTAATTGATCAAAGATGAAGATGAAGAATACATACTTGAATCATAGGATCAAAGAGTTTTCAACAATTGAGTTGATTTTCTTCGAAATATAGTTATGTATTCCGTATAAATTCACAAGTAGTCTTAATTAACAAAAATACCGGAAAATAAAGGGTAACAGCAGATTTTCCAATGTATTATCTGGTAATTATGCTTTTAGCAATTATGTTAAAATTGGGAATCATTTGAAAGTATTGAAACTCATCGAATTTAATTCTCTGAACAAAAAGTAATAAAGCAGCAAGCAAAAATGTTGCAGATTTCACTCATACAAAGTCAATTTAAGAACAACCATCCAAAAGCAGATATTGTTACTTAATCAACTATCCTAGATATACGGCTTAATTTTCTTCTTGCTTAAGGATCTAGTATAATTCAATTTTGTTTAACTTCACATTTCGAACCTACAAGAGGATCAATTATAATGGATCGTGTGCTTTTGAACCATATTCAGACGAAGACAGCATCTGAACTAATATCATATTTCTAAGTTCCACACTGAAATAGAGGAAGGGATTTTGACTCGAATCGGATTTGGCGTGTTAGGAGGCCATTATACACGAAGAATTTTAGGTGGAATCAAGTTTGGTACTATTTATTTTCAAATACTGATATCCTAACTTAATTAAAAGGCTATTTCGACTCTGATGGTAAGAGAGTGTTGAGAAAAAGAACTACCTATAATTGCACTTAATTTGTTGGTCTTTCTGTTTAATCTTTGAGTGAATATAAGATAACTGTTAAAGCACAAAAATACTCCTGAGGATTTAGATGAAGAAAATTTTTCATGCAATGACTTGGTTATGCCTTTTAATTTTTTCAGTAACGACCCAATCTGAGTAAAATTATTAATTAATCGTTGGATTTTATATTCAATGTCAATGAAAAAAAGCGAGATATGATCTCAATAAATAAATAACTAAAAAAAATGCCACGTAAAAAATTTTATGCTGTACATAGTTTTTAGTAGCATATTACAGTCAAGTATTAAATGTTATTTTCTTTTCTATCCTGCTCCAATGTAAATTTTTGAGAAGACTTATAAATATCAATTGATTACAAAAAAATCATATTATAATGTAATAATAGTCACCAATTAAAGGTAAATTTTCTTTCTGTATGTTTTATAAATCTTTTTGAAATGAAAGGTTTCAATGGAATAATTAGAAAATGTCAAGATCATCCGATTTCTATTATTAATATCCTTTCTATGATTTTGTCATACATTTATGATTTATGAATTCTTCAATTTTAAAATACTAAACTTTCATATGAATAAAAGGGATCTCAGAAAATCTGCAGAATTCTTATGTTTACGGAAAGTAATTTTTGTATTTGCCGACACAAATTAACTGTTTCGTAAGTTAAAACATTACGATACACTCACACACATACAGAAAAAAAAACAGCTAGGGGCATTTCCAATTCGAAATTAGAAAAATATATAGTTTTAGATTACAGAATGCTGATACTTAGAATATATTGATTAGTAAATTGATTGGCTTTTATTAGAGTAATGTTGATTATCTCAAACACTTAATAAACAGCACAATATTGCCATTTAAAAAAATAGATAAAACATATGACATTTTTTTGTTTGCTGAATTAGCAGTGTATTCTATTTGGATTAAAATTCAATGTTAACTTGTTCACTTAGCACGAAATGGAATTTAAATAAAAATAGCTTTAATTTTATTTTAAAGAATATTCTTAAACGAGAGACGATTCTTAAACGAGATATTCTTAATATTCTTAATTCTCGAGAATATTCTTAAAAGAGAGAGATTTTTAGACATAAAATTTTATTAAAAAAATATATATTACATGAGGATTTCGGGTCCAATCTTTGCAGAAAATAAATACGGGAACTTTATAGCATATCGAGATGACTAGAGATTACTGTGAAAAAGTACGATCGCAAAAGCTTGTATCCTACAAAGTTCCATATTTTGTTAAAGTCAAATAATTAAAAAAATTTGTAATTTTTTCGATCATTTTTAAAGATCAATAGACCTTCAACTATCAAGTATTCTCAAAATAACATAGCCACTAGGGAAAAAAAAAATTTTTTTCTGAGAGCAAATTAAAACATGAGAAAAATTAAGTGCGAGATTATTTTTAGCGAAATTTCATTAATTGAAATCTTTTTGCATATGTTAGAAGCATTCATAAATTATTTGTATCCTCATTTAGACAGCAAACAAAAGCCCTTCTCTTATCAAAACAAATGAGTAAAATGAGTACTAGGTTAATGAACTGGACATTAATGTATCGCGGAACCCTTTTTTTTCTGTCTTGCATGATGAAGCAGTGTCATAAATTCACTTAAATAACGGTGTTAAAGCAGCAGCATTTCGTTCACCAAGAGTATAAATCTGCTTTCCAAGATCCTAAACACTATTCTTGGCAGAGTTTTGCCTCCTTTGATTGTATTTTATTTGACGGTAGTATTTTTTCCCCAAACTCTACTGGAGAAAATGAAAGTTCAGAGTAATAAATTTAAGCGAGTTTCTAAGAAAGGGGAGTGATTATCCATAAAAAGGTCACCATGATGCTATTAGTTGCTCACTTTCAAACAGAAGACAGGAATTTTTATAGCAGTTTGGATCAATTAGACGTAGTTCCCATCTTTAAACTAAGACATTTAAGCAAAATCTCTCCAGAAACTATTTTTTAAAAGAAAAAGATTAGATTTGATACGAGTAATATATTATAACTACATGCTAGAAAAGTGCCCTTATATGAAATTAAGCTTGCTTATAGTCATCTAAATTAAATGATGAAGAGACTATTCACCACTTTCCTAATGAGATAGGATAAATGGCGTCTGGAGCATAAAAATTTTCTGCCCTACCCCGATTGGGTTCTGATCGTAAAAATAAAAATACAATAGATTTCCAAATTTTCAAATGTGTTGGAGAAACAGGAATCCTAATGATTACATGAATCTCAGAAAAGAAATTTAAAAAATGTGCCAAACGCAAGGGAATAAACTTAACCGATATGTATGAAATTTAGTTTAATAAGAGTAAGCTGCAGAAAACTAAATTCTGCAAATATTTTTATGAAAAATATGCCGCAAATTGAATCATTAATGAAGTTTTATTACATACATATATGTTAAAATTATGTATGAAGTATACAGCGAATACAATCTTGCTTTTATTTTTAACTTCTTTCAGTCGGGAATGGGGGCGTCAAGAACATTGAACATTCACCAAATCGAATCGCATAATTGGAAATTTTACACTCTGAAGGCTATTCTGATAATAAACCTTGAAACATCCATATCTTTTTTCTACTCTCATTATACCATCGACATTCATTGCATCACATTTTCAAATCAATTCAGAGAAAGTTGAAAAAATTTATTATTATAACTGTAATTAACGTCAAACGTTTGGGTAGCATAGTATGGCGAAATCTATATTTTCTGCCCTAATTTTGATAATTCAGCTTGTATTTTAGAAAAATTTCGTTTCTGGAATTTGCCATTAAAAACTATCGCTTTTAATAAATTTTCAAAATTTCTTTTTTTTCTAAGACCATTTACTCAACCGAAGTTTAGCTCACATACATAATGTTTTAAGCAATCGCATAAACCTAACATTATTACAAACGAAAACCAAACAAACCCGGATTTGCTCTACCTAAGGGTAATTGAGTTGCAGTTAACAACTTATCGTTACATTTAACTGTTACTGTTACAGTTAAAACAAATAATTCGGATATCAATAAAAATTAAGTAATGAAAAGGTATATGAAAAACCAAAATAAATATTTCTTTCTGACAGATTATTTTGTAAAAAATACATCAACATTGATATTTATTGTTAAATTTCCTTATAATTATTTTTGAAATATTCCATGCAAAACTTAGAAGAGATAAAGCAATTAACAGATTCAAGTAGGCACAATCAATTTAAGAAAGACAGTAAAACTTAAGAAATGGCTTTAATTAGTATCATCATAACACAATGTTTTGAAAGATGATAAAATTACTTTCGAGAGCATAATTCATTCATTTATTCTTTTATAAAGTTTATTATACATCCGTTTTGGATCATAGCACTTTTAAGAAATTCAGTAGTGTTTATATTCTTTTAGTTTGCATAATATTTTTCCTTCGCCATTGGAAAAATAAAATAAGACACATTTTCATCATCAAGTTTAATGCCAGTTAACAACATTAAAAATACATTAATATTGTTCGTTTTTCTTATTTTAAAAAATTCTATAGCGAATTTACAAATTCAACAAATTGAGATTTAAGATTTTTTAAAATTCCTCTATAATTAAATAATTTATCTTGAAGTTTCACGTTTCTTCAAAGGCTTTTGCAGTTATAAATGATTCGTAGATGGAAAACCACGTTCTACTTGAAGAGATATTTCTTATTTTGAGCCCATTCAAAGTCAAACAACAATAGAAAGAGGATGAAATGAGCCATGAAACTTACTCATCAGATTTGATTTGCATCTTGATGACTGTCATTATTCAGTGAAAAATAAACTAAATGAGTTCTTGTGAAAGCAGATGGGATGGCCATACACTAGAGAAAAAATAGTGGTTATTAATACTATGTGGGAATGATTCTTTTTTTATTTTTCATAATAATTTTATTGTTTTATTAATTAGATCATTGTAAGTAAATTGAAGCATACTTTAACTATATCGTTGCTTATTATATGAATTTTAATGTTTTACTCGCTTCTGTATTTTTTTTTACTTATTTAGTTTTTATCATCATCTCTATCACTGTAGTTTCACATGCATTCAATTTTTTTAAAAGCTGGCCTGAGATAATATCTATAATTATTATAAATATTGATGTACCTGAAAATACTGATGAGTATAGCTTTCTTTGTGGAAAATTCATGTTGAAAAATTAAGATTTTATCACTTCTATCCTTACTTTTTTCGGTTTTTATATATACAATATTTTATTTTACAATATTTTAAGTATGAATATTTTTTCTCTCCTCCCCACCCCAAAGAATCAAGATCGTAGTTCAGGTTTTTTTTATTTCTTGAAGACATGATGCCTAAATAAATAATGTATTACTTTTCTTAGAAATTTAAAAATTGGAAAAATTAAAAAAAAAATTTGGTATGAATTTTTCCAGTATGGACTGAATTATTTGTGAAGGAAAAATTTTACCGAAAAATTATCACAATTCTTTAACTAGATGAATAGAATATTTGTTAATTTATTTTTAAACACATGTTTTTACGAATATAATTGGTATTATGTAAATGCTAAAAACTTTTCATTTGATCATTCGAAAATCTTATAAAGAAATCAAAAGCGACATTAAGTTTTATTCAAACAGTTCAACTAGCTGCTTGAAGAAAGGAACATTTTCAAAGGCAGATTTTTGAAAGAAATAAAAACAAACATCTTTTATTTCTATTTAAATATTTTACTTAGTCAGATTTTTAAATGAGATTCTGTATATCAGTGATTTACTGAGTGGTTTCCGTTTCTTTTTTCACCCGATAGGGTATATATTAATAATATATGTTTATTTATGTTGGAAAATTTTTAATAAATTGAAAAAGTTTTATTTGTTTATAGGTCAAAAAGTATTGAGCATTTGAAACATATATATATATATATATATATATGTGTGTGTGTGTGTGTGTGTGTGTGTGTGTGTGTGTGTGTGTAAAATTTAGAGTTTTTTGAGATAATTGCTTGGAAGAGAAAAAGCCTGAATCTGTCATATGATATTTGTAATGCCATAGTTAAAATTTTGGTGGTTTCATTCTGAATCATCCCAGAAAAATTAGTTTTTTAAAAAAAGGATTCCTAAAAAGAACTGTAAAAGTCTAACATAAATCTTCTTAAGAAGTGACAATGAATGAGCAGCAACAAAAATTTCGGGTAATTGAAAATTTTGACTGGTTACTCTGCCATATTTGTTAGAACTAGTTAGCAAAAATATTGAAAAAACGGTCTTGGTTCAACTTGGTGACTATTAGACCGGTCTTATTATATATTTATTTTTTGTCCAAAGATGAAATATATGTGTATGCATATATTTTGGCTCTGAGGTGCCGCCGGCTTGATGTTTCCCCTTCGAGAGGAAAAGTGGCTACTCTAAAATAAATAAACCATTAATAAACTAGTCTAATAAGCAAAAACGAGTCAAATATATAATGTGAGTGTTTGAATAAGTTACGTGTATTTAAAAAGAAATCTTTTGAAGATTATTTTGTTTCATCTAAGAATTATAAATCCTACTGACAGTAATAGTTGTTAACAGCCAGCATTTATAATATATAACAAATCAGGTGATATTATTGAAGTAATCAGCTTTGATTTATTATAAAAATTAAAGCTGATTACTTCAATAATAATATACTGTTTATTTTGGCATTAATAATACAGTAGTATAAATAATACTACTATTTATTTTGGCATTTTATTCTTCTAAATCTATATCTACATAACATAGAATCAGTATGAGGAGACGATTTTGAACAAAAATTAGAAAACATTAATATGTTATAATACTTGAAAAATATATTATAAAACATTAATAAGTTATAATACTTGAAAAATATATTTTTATAAATAGTTGGAATGAATACATTAGTAAATGTTCGGAATACATATTTTTTTCTGGTATGCTAAGAACAGAAAAGTATTGTAATCAACAACAACAACAACAAAATTGAAATTAGGATTTTGAAGATTACCATTTTTCAGATCTTCCTGAAATCAAAATTCACATTTTTATTTTATGTCTCTTAAAAAACATGTGAATACGATAACTCTCTTATGTGAATAAGATAACTATAAAAATGCCTTCAGTTAGGAGGATGAAATTCTGTATATTGGCTTTAAAGAAAATTTACAGATTTCTATGAAATTTTGAATGAAATTTTTTCCAGTCTAACAGGCTAGTAAAGTATAATACCTTAGTAATTACACTTATTATAACGAGTTGAAGCGATAAAATTCGATATAAAAAAGATTTAGTATCTAAAACATAAATTTTTTTTATCAAATTTTTAACTAAATCTGTCAAAGATAAACCCTTTGATAGACCTGTCATCTATTTGAGTATCTGTTGGTACGAGCTTTTCCAAGCATGTAAACGCTATAATTCAAACACAATGACTTCAATAAATAAAATGGGATGTATGATCTTCTGACTGAAACTGTAGGTTAGTGTTGGACTTAGGTTTCAATCGCAAGAAAAAAAAAAAGGTTTCCAAAATACATATTCATACTATACCGTAAAAATGCTAGATTAGCAGATTACCAGATTATCTAAGATCTATATTTCCTAATTATTGTTTTCTAGTGCCTTACACGGTCTTGGAAGCTATACCTAAGGTCTACAATTTCGTGCGGAGGTATAATTCTTTTTATTATAGAGCATGCGTCAAAGCTCTGGTGAGACTACTTCCGTTTGTTTTTGAAATATGACGGTACTTCATTAAATTAAACTGGAATGTAATATAAACAGCATTATTTACAAAAATCATTCAATAGAGATGTTTAACATATTTTCAATAAAAGATTTTTAGAAATTGATTAAATTAGGATTCATAATTGAATGGCACAAGTAAACAACTAATGAAGAATTAGGGCAAATCTTAAATTCGTCAATTCTGTAGCAACTAAATAGCCCAAACTCAAAGATATGAAGAGTATTAATACAAGTGTTTATTGAATTGAAATTTGGCAAACAGGTTGCCAAATTTCAGTACATTTTTTATAAATTATACTTTAAATATAAAAATCTGCTCAAATTATAGATTCTAAGGAATTTTAATGATTTTGAGTTTCAATTAGTTTTTGAACTTCATTTTTAATATTTTCCTCTCAGTAGCATGTTTTCTAAAAACTGGCTTACATTTATTGTTAAAATTATTATAATGAGCAGTAGTTTAATTATTTCAAGCAGATAGGCATTTAATTTAACATGAGAATTTAATTTCATTCACTTTTTTGAAAAACTTTAGTGCAAGAAAAACATTTATTAGTATGTTTTAGTATTGCTTTGTAAGCAATTCTGTCTTCATAAAAAGAATGTTTAGAATTCAGAACATACTCTACTTTAATATTGCTTAAAATGTTCTTTCCATGTGCATACAGCTCGTTGTGATTTTATTAATTTATTAAATATTTTGAAGAAATACAATTATTGTAAATTACTCAACTGAAAATTTCTTTAAAATATAATAGCGCATATTATATTCGGCTATAATTTGATCATCCAATTATTCTCTCAATTTATAGTCCCAAAATTCTGTATTTCCTATTTATATCCTCATGCTTCATAACTTTTGTTTGGAATTATCTCTTTGAAGAGAAATCTAGGTTGTACTAGTGTGATATAAAAGGCCGATATAACTAGGAGGTGCATATAATGAAGAGCATAGTTGGTCAGTTCCGTTGAAGGAATTAAGAGTTAAATAATAATAGTTAGAAAGTCAGAACTATCGATCTGTTAATGGAGCTGCATTTTGCATCACAGCAAAAAACTGAGGAGGAGATTTGGTCAGGAGGTGAAAAAAATAATAGATAAAACAAGGCTGAAACCTCCATTGAAATAAAAGAGACTCAAAGCATAGGAAACCCTTGTGAAGTAAATTCAGAAGCATCATTCTGACATGATGCGATATCAATTCAGTTAATGGTAATGCTATGTCTCGTTTCCACCCAGTTTTGAAAGGCAACCAGACCTTTAGACACTTTGTGGTAAAAAAGTATTATTATAAACAATAAACTACATTATTATAAATTTGTTTGGGTATTGCTTTTTGGAATGGAATGCATTGTCTTATTAAACAGGAATTCTGAAGGAAAGAAATGTTTTCATTTAACAAATGTTTAGCTAGCTTACAAGTAAGATGCAGGAAAGAATTATGCTCATTAAACGAATTTTCATTGTATTTTACGATACTTAGCTCTAATGACTAAAATTTCCTTTCAATGAATAATTGAAAAAAAAAATACTGTTTTTAACCACATTTAAAAATAGTTTGAATTTGAATTTTTGTTTTTCAAATAATAAACAGTCATATTTGCTTTAAAATTTTGGCTTAAATTAATTTAATGACAATACTCACAATAAGGAAACCATTTCTCAATTAACTACTATTAAAGATAAATTCTCATACCGTTACATTCCAGACAGCAGTTTCTAAGTCTATGAAAGAAATACAATCTTTGGAAAACGAAAAAATGTTGCGAGAACTTAAATGGACCTTCCTTTTTACACGGCCATTTTTATTTGATTTTTTACTTGTTTGTATCGATGGAATTTTGTGATAGATTTTTCATCATTCTATCTGAAATGATGAATAGTTTTTAATGATAATGCACATTTTTACAATTTGGTGAACCTAATTTCTTGCCAATCAATTAACTTAATTGCATCTTAATTCCATACGGAAGACACTGATTGGAATGTGATTAAAAAAAAAAAATTTGAATTCATGACTTCCAACTATTCATAACAATGGATTATATATTAAAAGTAAGAGCGTAGAAGATAATGCAGCAAATTTTACTTGTTATATTAATACTATTATT
>JAPMOQ010032877.1:0-18163 GCA_026543055.1 Argiope trifasciata
GGAAGAAATATCTTTATAGTTCAAAATCCGTTTGCTTTTTAATATATTGTAAAACAGATTTCGGCTTACGTAACATCTAGCAATTTTGATATACATCAGCTACAGACTGTGGAAAAATAGGATTTCTTTAGCACCGTGATGGAAATTGATTCTGATTTAAAGTGGGAACTTGGTGCAAGGCTAATTTAACCCAAACATGAAGATTCTGATAATTGAACTCTCATATTTCAATTATGCAGAAATTCTTATTAATGACTGTAAATACGTATTTATCTCGATGACGCTTATACTAAGTAATGTATCTAACTATGCCACGAATTACACAATAATATATAATATAATGTTTATAATTTATAGTTTTTATTTCTGCGGTACGAAGAATTAATAAAATGTAACATTTTAGCCAACGCAATAATAATAATTATTTTTGGACATATATATAATTTTGGAATAAACTTATAATTTTAAATATAATTAATAATGACAGCAATTTATTTATAGGCTAAGAATGTGAAAATATGACACTCAAATAAAGATGTTTTATACCGCTTAATATAGATTTCAAAATGATTTTTAGTGCATGTTGAAATTGATTTTTTTAATCTGAAAAGTTGCCAATTAAGGATTAGAAGTCCCTTTTCATTTTATAAAAAGTAAAAACAGTGCAACAGTAAATGAATGAAACAGTTTCTCGGGTACAAATATTTCTGTAGAGAATGTATCATTATTTGTATCATTTGAAATGATATTCGACAAAGAAAAGAATTGAGATGAATTCTATGTTAGTTTATGACATTAAATCTACAGACAAACACTTGCTCGGTGAATCATTTATTTTCATTAAAATATTACTGAAATCATTTTTTACTTACAGAATTTTCACGGGTTTAAAAAAAAATCAATTTATTTTTCGTAATAAAATGATAGGTCCACACTTTTGAAAAATTTTACTTCTGGTTCGGATGATATATATCACAAATAAGCTTAGCAATTATTTATCAATGTAATTCAATATTGCTATAATAATAATAGTAAAAATATAAGAACCTGCTTTACATACTTGCACGTATATCCGATTTCTTTTTAGATAAAATGGATTAAGCTTGCTATGATTTGGCTTTCAAGAAATGTAGTCAATTCCTTAAACTTTGAAATAATTCATTTCAAATTCTCTTAAAAAGAACTTTACGTCAAGGTTTCTTCCAATCAACTGAATTTTGTTCGACGAAAATAATTTATTTACAAAGACGTTGCCGCAATAATGGACATAAATAAACGAAAGAAAAATTATAAAAGCTCTAGCGCGACCGTTCGCTTACTTGATAAATCTACAAATGCAGCATCATATCTGTAATATTCTAATGAATTGAAAGGGATTGATCGTTTGTTTATAAACAAACACTGAACCTCAAGGACAAACAATGTGGATTTTAAAGTGACATATAGTGATGCTATAAATAAACAATTGACACTGGGATATCAAATTACATCTAAAAAATAACAAATTTTTATTTAGCCAAATTTTAACTTTTGTTCAGTAGAATAATTAGTATTTTAAGCACTAATTCTAATTTATGAATCAAGCTGTACCAGTTTTTGGAATACGAATTGAAGAACAATTTAGATGTCAAAAAAACGACAATTTAAAAATTCATGAATTTGTTTCTTCCTGTAGGGAAATGGAAGTTTGAGTAGCTCCTTCAAAAACAGGCAGATTCAAAATGATGGAGAAAATCAATAGATAAATAATTCATCTCTTATATATACTCAAAAAATTCATACATAAAAATTATGTCAGTTTAATTAAAATTCATGCATTTACATTATAGGAAATCGTAACTGTATCTTGTCTATTGAATACAGCTTAAGAACTTAATCAGAATGAAAAGGTGGCTTTCTAAAAGGTCAACAAAACAATCGAATTGCATTTATTTTTATTTTTTTCTCTTGAGGGAACATTTTTAAATCAGAAAATCGATGCAGTAAGGAAATAAAGAAGGATATCGCAGGTTTTTCTTTTGCTCCAGAGAATGCGCCGAAATGGTTTCATTAAAGCAGTCGAAATATTGAATGGCTTTCGCAAGTCTTTTAGACCATTAAAGAAACACAGATTTGAATTTTTGTTCGGTGAAAGGATCAGTAGTTTGGGTTTAAAAAACAGCTGTAAATTATCGACATTAAAGGTGATAAAAAAAGTGAGCTCCGATTTATTTTTGTTTTTAGAAAACGAGAGATGAAATTAATGAAGTGAAAGTAAATCCAATAAATTATACTTTGGAAGTGAGAATTTTATTTTATCTAGGTAGATAAAAATTAAATGCACGAAATTATAAAAAAATTCTTTTGAATTTTCTTCGTATTTTTTAATATCTAAGCAAGAAAGAAGTATTCTATTAAAAAATAATTTTCTAAATTTCAGATATGAGTTAAACAACTCTGCTTTCCTAACACAAACTAAACGAAACATTTTCTGAGCACTTTTACCTTTCGATTAGAAAAAAAGGAACAAAGTATGCTATCTATTTATATTTTCGAAATAGTAAGGAAATTCATCGGTTTATAATTAGTAAATACTTTGCAATTACCTATTTGTCAAGTAACCTGCGGGAGGTGTCTCCCCATAACTTTCTCGCATATTCTCTAATAATATTTTCATGCTGCAGCACGTAGTTACAAAATTTTAACTTTTGGCATGACTTCAGCATTTTTACTAAATCTATCATGTCATTCTTGGCGAGTGTTTTTAACGATTAATCTTTGACATATCATTAATAATATCAAAAAATTGAATTTGTGCTTTAGACGTGTTTTACTCAACCGATTGAAACACCGATTTGATGCAAAATTGCACTTGTAATCACAAAATTCCAAAACAAATTTGATATATTTGAGTCATTGCTTTTTCGAACCATCGCATTTAGATATTTCTGAAAGTACAGACCAACAGACAATCAACCCGTAGAAAAATATTTACAATATAGATGTTAAATCTGGGCATCTAATCTTATCTATCTGCCTCTCTTCTAGCTGTCCTAGAAACTGTATACCAAATTTTGTTCAGTCTCCAATCAATGAGGAAGATATTTAACATTCAGAACACTAAGCTTTGAATTTATATAAATTAAAGCTAAAGGATTAAAAAAAATTCAAATATATATTTTGATAATGAACATAACTAGTCAAAGAAAGGGGACTTGTTTTGTGGAAGAAGAGGAATATCACATGAATTTAAAAAAACTGTTAAACCTCAAAGTATACATGTTATTGCAAGACACCATGTGCTATCACAAAGCAAAATAGTGAGTGCAGTTAAAACGAGATTGCAAAGAGATTCAACATAATCTCAAACTTATAGTTTAAAAATATAAGATTAGAGACATCAGATACTTTTACTTATACTAAAATGAATGACGTTTATTTATTTAGATTTCTAATGCAAAATGATAAACCTTCATGATAGTATAATTTCAGAAAATTGCGAAATTTCATGGCGATCTCTCTGGCGACTCTTTCAAAATCTCGCCAAATTGAAAGTATTTGAAGTATTCTCTTCAAATGTTGTCAGGGTTGCCATTTTGGAATCATTATCGCTGATTATTTGGCGAGATTTTGAAAAAGCCGCCAAAGGTGGGCTAAAATAAGATCGACCCAAAAGCATTATTATTTAGTATGAAATATTTTGTGCTTACAAATCATATACTATATAGTTTATAGATTAAAATCGCCAAATTGGCGAATTTTTTTCTTTGAGTTGTTTGGTCGTCGTTAAAACCGTCATGTACCAATTATTTATATCTTTTATATTTGATAAATTAATTCATTTAACAGTTTTATTTTGTTGATGTTGTTGTTACTAATTTCGGAATTGTCTTGCTGGGCTACACAAACCCCATAAATCAGAAAACTTCCAAAAAGTCCAAACACAGTTGAGGGCCCGAAAATGACCACTCGAGAAGCGTTAGAAAGCAGTTTGGTGGGATCTGTGCTTAAGCTGGAAGGACTCTCCTGATTTTATTTTTAAAGCTCACATCGGCTGGGTTATTTCAGTGAGGCTTAGAAACTAGCACAGCTCCTGTCGTGTACACGCCTATAGGAATGGATTCTTTTACTGTGTTTCAAAGACAATTCACTTTGAAAAACAATTTTATTTCTACGACAAGACAAGTTTTTTTATTACGTATTAAATTTAACATACTGCATTTCCGAAAGAAAATAGTTCAAAGTCTTTTTAGCTGCTGTTTACAATGTTTTTCAGTTTTTAAAATTTTCTAATTCCAATACCGAGTAGAGTTATTAATGGCTTCTTCAAAGATCTTGGATTCACGTGACAACTCCATTTAATATACATTTAATCCGTTTGTTTTTAGAAATTAAACTGTCTGCCAAATGGGTAAAAATAAAACATTGATCTCTAGGATGACTTAAAGCATATTACGCAATATTCATGACAAGTTACGAATTTACTAAAAATTTATATATAATTGGAAAAGTATGAAATAACCCTAAAAATATTAAAAACTTCAACCAGTTTTTTCATCTGGGAAACGTTAATTTAAAAAATACTGTGTATCTAAGCATTTGAGTATATATATGGCTATTAATACAAATAATACATGATCTTATAAAATAGCGCGCGATTATTTAAAATGAAGAATAATAGGCAATTTTTTAAAATTCACGTGACCATATAAAATTGTGGTCACGTGAATTTGAAAAAAGTTTGGAAGTCATAAAAAATGTTTTTTCATTAACGTTATTTCATAAGAGAAAATGACCAATTGAATTTTGTACTAAGTTAAGCAGTCTTTATAATTATGGTAATTAAACTATTTTATTTAATGTTCTTTTTTATAGCTTACTTGTACGACGTATCAGCCTCATCTAAAAATTCGTGTGAAGTGTGCGTCGAAGTGCTGAGACGTTTCAAAGCTATTTTGGAAAAAGAAAAAATTACGGATCCAGAAGATATCGAGGAGAAGTTCATGGAATTCTGTGAGACCTCTCAAGAGCAAGAGAGAGATTTCTGCTATTACCTTGGTGGACTGAAAGAGTCGGCAGCAAGAACTCTTTCAGCTATGTCTAAGCCAATGAGTTGGGGATTACCAGTAGAAAAAATTTGCATCCGACTAGGAGAGAAAGATCAGCAATTGTGCCATTTGAAATATAAGAACTATGGTAGAAAAACTCGAAGAGAATTACTAATGGATTTGCCTTTGAGCGAATTAAAAAGTTTAATGAAAGATATAAAATTAACTTGCGATTTGTGTTTCGAAAAGGAGGACTACGTTGAAAAAATTTTGAGCAAAGATAGAAAGAAATCTTTCTACGAAGAACTCTGATATTGTTCGCATTATTTTTGCTAAACCTTAAAGTGAAAGATTCGACGATTACTTATTTTAATCGATAAATTCTAAATTTTCCTCATCTATATCTTAATGATAGAATTTTGGAAATAAATTAGAATTAAACATATTTTTAGACTGAGCATTAATATTCTCTGCGAAATTGTGCTTTGGGTCTCCTGCTTGGCGCATGTTCAAGAAGCCGCCAATTGGCACGTTTTTGCGTGTTGTCTCGCGGAGTTGAATGCTCTGAGAGACACTACGGAAAAACGCTCCAGTTGGCTACTTTTTGAAAATGCGCCAAGCAGGGGATCCAAAGCACAGATTAACCCTATTCTCAGGTCGATCTCATTTTAGCCCACCTTTGGCGAATAATAAAAATTTTTTGGCGAAAGGTAAGAATTCTTTTTTTTTTAACCTTTTAATTCAAATACTTTCGATTTGGCGAGATTTTGAAAAAGTCGCCAGAGGTGGGTTAAAATAGGATTTTACCCTATTCTCTAAGCCGTTGGTTGAATGTTAAAATTAATTGCTACAGAACTCTTAAATATTTAATTCAGAAGTGCAAATCATACAGGAAAATACGGTACAAAGCAAATTGCAACTTCTTTAAGGCAGTAAGTAGCCAAATATGCTACATTAAAAAATAATATTAATTAGTCTCTTAGAATTTGACAGATTTGGCTAGAAATATTTTTGCCTTTCTGAGAAAATTAGTACTCGATTCTCCAGGTTTAGTAAATTCAAATTAGCCTAATATCTTTACTACAGATACTTTATTTAATGTAATACTAGATGTTTGTATTACATTAAATAAACAAAAGTTCAGAGTCTACACCGACTGTATAATTGGTTTAAAATATAGTTTATGTTATAATTATTTAAATCAGTTATTGTCAGTCATCTTGATTTTTTAATTTGGCGGCTTGGCATTGTTTATCTAGTCAGCCATTTTGATTGGCGTCTTGGAATTTCGGAGAAAAAGCATGCTAAACTAGATTTCAACCAAAAATTGTTATTGATGATACTCAGATTTTACAACTTCAAAATCATGAGGAAAACCTCATTAATTTACATTTTTCTTGATAAATATTTCAATAATTATGTTAAAACTATAATGTATAAACATATGACATAGTAGAAAAACTAGTATTTTTTTGTAACTAACTTGTGAAACAGAATAATTCAATTCTTGTTGCAATCCTAAAGCTATGGTTTTGGATTTAAAAACTTGGCTCTAAGATGGCGGACATTTCGTGAATTTATATGTTTGGTACAATTTGGCTATATGAGAGAATAATTGAGTAATTTGGTTTCACCATAATTATCTAGATATAGGATTCACGAAATACTTTTTTTGTTTTAAACATATGGATTTTTATGTTTAGAATTTGTACTCTCATTTTTATTACATGAAGAATATTCAATTAAAATGTTCTTTACAATTTATGTATGGAAGAAATACTTTTAGTGCCAATAACTTTTTTAGCACAAGATGTCGAGAGATCAGAATGCCAAAAGAGAAAGCTACAGTTATCTAAAGTACTTTTTCAGCGTATATCCCAGTTGATGGTTCATTTATACAAAATTATTATGGGATTTACGGATCAATCTAGTATCTCTGTTTTAATTAAAATTTGTTCAAAATTCTTTTTAATTCTCAATACTTCTGTGAATAGTTTAATATTTAAGATTAGTATTCTGGACTTAACACTATAAGCTTAACATTAATATAGACAGTATCCGTAGCATAAAACACAAACGGGAGTTGTCTCCCCAAAACTTTCTAGGATACTCTTTAAAAAGGTTTTGAACCCTCCATCCACATAAATTTGTGGACACTGGTAAGGATCCGAATGTCTTGCAGGGCATTATCGTATAATAGTACAAATGACTGATTTTTGCCAAGAATTTAGAATGAAAAAAATCCATTTTGTGATTATTGGTGATTTTATGAAGTCATTAAAATTTACTATTTAGCAATATGTACCTGAAAATTGAACTTGTATTTCAGATTGTCTCTTTTAACCGATTGAAACTAAAATTTGACATTGAGCTACATTGAAAGTACAAAATCACTGTTTCATTTCTATATATTTAAATCAATGCGTATTTAAATTATTTCGTTTGCATGCTTTTGAAGGAATAAAGTGGTAGAATATCAGTCACTTGATGAATATGGTTTCAAATTTATTGGTTAGCTACAATTTATAATGCTAAATCTGTGTAATTAATTCTGTAGATAATAACTTTAATTCTTTAATTATTAACTTATATTCGGAACAGTAGGGCTAGAAAGACTTTCATTGAACGGATTTCATTGAAAATTTGATAGAAATTTATTAGGTTGGTGCGTATGAAATGTCGGATTCTCTTTACATGCGGACGTTTGTCTCCCTGTTTTCGTTATACTTTTGTCTTTGGCATAACCTCATTCATAGTCGTATTGTCCATTGCCAGAGACTCATTTCAGCAAAATAGGTTTTCTCGAAGGTCTTCCCTTTTGTTATTTCTTTTGAGTTTATTGCCGATATGAATTCTGCCGACATTCGCGTCATTTTCTTATATGAGTACAAACTTGGTAATAGTGCTGCAAAAGCTGCACGCAACATAAACCAAGCGTTTGGGGAGAATACGGTTAACGATCGGAAAGTGCAGCGTTGGTTCGAAAAATTTCGGACTGGCGATTTTTCACTGCAAAATGAGCCGCGCGGAAGACCCAAAACGTATGTGAAGAATGATGACCTGAAGGCTCTAGTGGAAGCGGATCCAGCCGTATCCACGAGGGAACTTGCTATCAGGATGAAAGTTGACCATACAACGATATTGAGACACCTTTCTGAGATTGGCAAGGTTAAGAAGATGGACAAGTGGGTACCGCACGCACTGACAGAGAGAAACAAGCTGGAACGAACTGGAATATGAAGTTTTGCAGCATCCACCCTATTCACCGGATCTCTAGCCGACCGATTTTCATTTTTTCAAGCATTTAGAGCTGTTTTTAAGGGGCAAACACTATGAAAATGAAGACAGTCTAAAAAACTCGATATCAGAGTTTATTAATTCTAAAGACCAAAATTTTTTTAAGACAGGCATCTACGCTTTAAAATCTCGTTGGGAGAAGTGTATTGTAAGCGAATGGAGCATACTTTGATTGAATAAACAGCTTTTGAAGAAAGATATGCAGTTTTATACAATCACTTAAGAATCCGACATTTCATACGCACCAACCTAATATTATTAGAATGTTGATTTACATCATATTTTGTTTAAAATTTATCGGTGAACTGATTATTTTTGCATGCTAGTCAAAGATATACAAAGAAATTCGAAAAGTTATTTCATTACCAGAATTGTACATGCATATTATGAGGTTTACTTTCGATTATTCTTACAGAAATTCTAAAATCAACTAGTGGGTTACGATGGAAAATCCAACAGGCCCCGTGTCTGTGAAAAAGATAATGTCAGGAAAGTGGTTCAACGATTCAATTATGCTACATTCGACACGAATAAACAGGTAAAAAAGCATAGACTAAGCATACACAAAGCAGAGCAACAAGTGGTATATCGTTAATTACAACCGTGACTACCAAAATACTTGGAGAAATATTGTAGAAGATAAATATTCAGAAGAGTGACTTCACTCAAATTCTTACATTTCTCGACTTTTCAGTTGAATCTGATACGGTGTTAAAGATCACAGTATGGCGTTCACCAATTCATGGCGGTTGTTAAAACCAGAGAGGCAGTTCTTTGGGTTTTTATAGCCTCCGTGACAGGGCATCGAATGAACTGGAACAAATGCCGAAACTTGAGTCCTAATGCATCAATTGCCAAGCTTCTCAAATATTCTACTTTTTTATATTTTTGTCTCCAAATTTTTCTTAAAGTTTCCAAATGTAATATCATTGATTCAGTATCTTTTCAACAGGCCTTGCTGTGTCTGTAAAACTATCTGTCTTAAAGGGTGGCTTACTTCGCAGGGAAGATATGTTACAAATTCCTAACATCATGCTATTATATGAACACTAGAAGCCAAAAAGGTAATAATAATTTAAATTTGATACGTAGTCTCGACATTAAAGCTATACATTTAAATGACATTTTTGATTCAATTAAATGGAAGAGCTCGATTATGTACTCGATTCTCTTTAATATGCTAAGAGAAAAACTAATTGATTTGAGCCCGTTAATCTGCAATATATTATTCAAAAAGTATTGAGAAAAAATAAACAAAATATTGATGGAGTATTTTATTGCCAAAGGTTTGCCATTAAAGTAGGTAGATATGCGTGATGATTAAACAAACAACAAGCAAAAAAATGAAGATTCAAAATAATAAATACAATAATACATGAGAAACTACAAGGAGTAATCCTCTGGTAACTTTTTCGCATACACTTTAATTACGATATTTTTTGTGCCTCTTCTAAGACTATGGATTTTGGTGGAGTGTATGAAAGCAACGAATTCTGAGGCTTTTGTTTTCAGAATTCAGGAAGAGAATTTCTTGCTTCGTAGTATAGTGAAGAAAACGGGATATACATTTTAGACGTATACAAGGTACAGTTTATTTGGCATTAAGCTTCGAATGATGAATATTTTTGAGGCCAAACTTTGATTCAAAATTACAATTTTAATAGTTTATTACTGTTATATTGATGCCCCCTTTTCAGAGATTCATTAGGGCTATTTCAAGATGAACCTCGGAATTTTGAATGTAATCAGATGATGGGGTCGGCACCTGAGCTGGAACCTCCCCTTCTGCAAATTTCCACATCACACCAGCGTGAGGACTTTTGGACGCGCACCAGACTCGGTTACACGATGGTTTTCCATGAAATTGGATTTCGAATCTGAAATCCTTCGGTTCAAACCGAGACTGTACCACCAGGCCACTGCGACTCTTACAATTTCAGTAATAAGATCATTTATTAAATTTCATTCATTTAAATCGGTACGTTTATTCATTTAAATCATTTTACAAGCATGAAAGTCCATCAGTTACTTAACGGCTTCCGTTCAGAATTTGATGCAAATCTCCACTTTAGATGGTTAATATTTGTATCAAATGTTATTCATCTAGTGTTTGTTTTATAGTTATCGTGTTCATTTGTACTCGGAAGGTTAGATTTGAAGGATATCTTATGAATATAGCTTCTTTGAAAATTTTATAAACACTTAAAGATTTAATATAAAGACAACATAACAAATTTCACCCATCTAGCTCAAAGTAATTTTAAGTTATAATGCTCAAAGATAAATGTACTGAGATACAATTTCAAAAATATGTTTTCAGATTTGGAGAAGGAGGAATCGTCAATGTCTCAAAAATGTGTTTTTTGACTATTAAGATATTTTCTTTTTTTAGACTTTGTACAATAGAAAAATCAAATTTATTCGTATTTTTATTCCAAAAGTATAGCTGGTCGTTGTTTTCGTCATTTAAACTACTTGCAACACTATCTTAAGAGGAATTATTCTGATATTTTCTTTATGTAAACCACTAAAATTTCTATGTTTTATTGCAAAATTTCGTTTTTATGACAAACTTTTCCGAGCTTGGATAAATGCAAGGTTTTTAACTTTTAGTCGATGTTACATTTCGAATCACGAATATTCGTATAACATTTATTATTAAAGGTGATTAGGACTAAAATAAAAGGCTATTCGTAGTTAATTAAAGCTAACGAGCTGGTACAATGCCATGTCGATGATTGGCTGAGAAAAGTTGCAATTTGTTCATGATAAAAAGTTACTAAAAATAACAGATAATTCTTTAAAATTTATGCATTTAATTCCCATTTCGATAATGCAGTCGTGTTTGGCGTTCTAAATACGTTAGAAAGGAAACAAGATTAATTGTGTCGAGTTTTTGCATGACATTTTCACTATGCTAATCCTTCTAACCATCATTTTATGTTAATATGAAATATTTGAAAAATAATTGGTTTGCGTGATAAATCATTTCTTACCCGCAAAATAAAAAGAAATCAAAAGTCGCATATATTTAAAAAGCCATGAAATTAAAAGCGAGAACTAATAAAGTAAAGTATCTTTACTAATTATTTCAAAAAACCTTTTTCGAATTAATTTAGAATTTACATTTATTTTATTTGCATAGTATACAAGTGCAATGAATATTTACTTGCATCAATGTTAAAACTACTCCTAATTTTTTATTTGCTTTTAACTAAATTGTATGATTTTTTAATGAATATTTTCTTGCAAAATAGATTATGGAAGAACATAATATAATAAAATATTTTAGAGAAGAAAAAGAAAACTTATAATATTCTTAACCATTACTGTCTGATTAGAAATTTTTTTTCTCGTATTCAAAATTTTTGTAGTAAAATAATCAAGAATGTTTTTTTTAATCAAGCTTAATCATAACTTAGAAACGAGTAGTTTATTATACTGATTAATATCTTGTTTATCTATGAAAATCCTAAGCTATTAAATGTATAATATATTCTTTTTTATTTAAGAAAAGGAAAATCATTATTTTTTTTCGTATTTCTCTTAAAAGAAATAAGAATTTGCTGTATCAATTTTTTATTTACATCAGAATTTATATATAAAAACTCATAAGAAAATCCTTTAAAATTAAATATTCAAACGCATTTAATAACAATTAAATCTGCAAAAGTAATAGCTTTTGTACTTATTTTAAGAATAAATTTATGTAGTGTTATTTTTTTAAAATATATTTACATTACTAACGCTTTAATAAAATGATTATAAAAGTTCATCCAGATAACAAAAATCTAGTAAAAATTGATCTTTCAAAACTCTCTGTTTGTAACATGTTACATGTTTAACATGCAAATAACATGTTTTTAAATCAAGAAAAATGTTTAAATCAGCAAAAGAGGCAGTTTGTGGCTCTTATTGAATTTAGAATGAGATTTTGGAATAAGATTTTCAGTACATTTTACAAACGCATTAAAATTAGGATAAAATTTTAATCTGAAAATCTAAACTGACGGACTCTAAAGACAGTACATATGGGCCTTAGATTATTATAAGGGATTAAGTTTTAAAATGATATGAATTTAATTGACTGCTACATTTGTATAGCTATTCTTGACTAACTAGTCGTCTGTATAAAATGCAATTAGTTTTAAATGTAAGTTGAAAAGAAAATATATTAAAATTCCAAGTCTGGATTTTTTAATCCGAAGATTAGTAACTTAACTCTATGGTTCTTTGTTTGAACTAACACTTTCACTCCAAAGATTTTTATTTATAATTTGAAAAGCTAATGAACCTTCAAAAAAGTGTACCATTCTAAAAATTAGATATTATAAAATAAAAAATATGTAATAATATATAAAGATGAATATATTATTTTGAAAACAAATGACAAAATTTATATAATGTTTATATTATAAGTTTAATTAAATATTTATATTATATCAAAAACAAATTTTCCAATATAAAAATAAATGATCTAATTTTTAAAATTTGACTAATTTATTGAGAAAGTCAAATTTCGGAGAATAATAATTTTCTCTGTATATATTAAATTATTCAAAAATGAAATATTTATTTTGGCCGCTATTGTGTAAAATTCTTTATATGCTCATAATAAAGACTTTGCTGTAGGTTATTTCATAGATTAGAGAATAAATTATCGTTTTCTTTAATTATTGTTGATGCATGCATTCAAAGAAAACAAACATAAACTAGTTTCTTCATTTTCTGATGTGCAAGATAAACGCTTTTTCATCGATATTTTATTTTGATAGCATGGAAAGACAACAACAATTGTTACAATAATATATGGAACTTTAATTATTACCACGCTGTATATTACAAAAGTTTCATTTTCAAATTATAACAATGGGAAAAATACCAAATCAAATATTATCAAACTTGGTAATAATTTAAAGGATGTCATGAGAATTTCCATTCTGCAAAAAAAAGTTTCTGAAACGTATTACAAAGCATGCTCAGTGTGTGTTATCTCAAAAGCATTGTTTATGGCGATGATTTTAGCAATTTCGCTGAAATGATGTACCGACATGTGAACACTGCTCTTTTATGCTAAGAGTTATTTGTTGAAAATGGAGTAATGCGATTTAACTTGCTTTCAGAAAATGATGGACGCCACATTGAACATACTTTGTAACATGTTTCAGAAACGATTAAACACATTTTAAATCGATATCTTCATGTCTTATTTTGTTTTTTAATATTCCATACATTGTTATTCCCCCTGGTGGCAAGTTTTTGAACTTTTCTTTTTTCGGAAAAGAAATTCCCATGACATTTTTTTAAAATTACAACATTACCAAGTTTGATAACAATTGGCTCAGTAGCTTTCCTTTTATGACCCTTTGAAAGAGTAGTTTTAATTATGATCACCTTCTACATTGAAATATTAACTTACATTTTAGAAAGCAAATCATTATCCAATTACCGAAATAAGGCTTAGAGAAAAAAAAATCAACGAATTCGAAAATTACCTGAACAATTTTGTTGGCATTCATGAAAAAAAAATTTTTCATCTCTATGGAGAATCACGCTAATCACGTTAAATGGTGGACAATAAACAAGGCGTCATAAATTGGATAAAAATTAAAGCTGCTGTAAAAGAAGAAATTTTCACCTCGTCTCATGAAAGAATCTTTTAGTGATTAAAGAATCAAAAGTTGACTCATTAAGAAAAGGGCATTTTTTTTCCAGCTCTTTAAAAGACAATTAAAAATCCTTTTAATCCTTCTTGGAATCGTGACTAAATCGACTAGTATTTTTTTGCAGATTCTTCTGTGACACTTACTAGACAACTTTATCGTTTTGTTTAAACTTTAAGAGGAAAGAATATTTTACTGGGAATTTTGATGACTTTTTCTCATTCTTTGTATTTGATCTCATTGCATTAAGTTAATGCGTTCCTTTCCCAGAAGAAATTAATTATATAGAATGGATTGTGTTAATAACTATTGGAACAACACAATCATTAGAAAAATATATGAATCAGTACAAATTGTAATAATGTGTTGATTTAATCGAAAATCACAAGGTGTACTTAATTCTAGATGAGTAACTGACCAAGATATCAATTGGATTTTTTAAATGTTTTTTTTTTCTTTTGAGATAAGTTGAAATAATTATATTAAGTATTATAAGAGGAAGTATTATATATAATAAGATCAATTTACTATCCATTACATAACAATATAACAAAGCAAAAGAACAGTTTTTGTTTACAAATTTATTACTATCATCACGTATCCTGTTGAGATTTTGAGATTTGAATGTGCAAAATTTCATCTTTTTCTTAAACTAATACCTCGTTTGTTGTAAAAAATAATGTAAATTTTCTATTATACTTCATAAACAATTACAATCAGTAATTAAACAGAATATTGTTACGAATATTTAGTATTGTTTATCGAATATAATATCTGAAAAGGGAATTTCCCAAAAACTCTTAAAAGATTCTAAATGTATATTAGATTAAGAATTTCCCACCTGGGGGATAAACTTTGTAACCATTTGTTTTGGGAACAAAAATTAGTGTTCTCCAAAGTACAGCAATTAGTACCATATCCAATAGAAACCAAGATGTAAAGACCCTTCTAGAAAATTCCTTACTTTCATAGGAGGCAATTAATTATCTTAATTAGAAGGTATTATTACAAATCTGTGATATGCTTCCCAACACATTTAGCTCTATCATAGAGAAGACCGATTTACAATAATCTATATTGGATGCTGCTCAGGTACTGAGTCAAAATGGATGCTAGACACTTCGAGAATTTTAACGATTTATCTAATAGAAACCGAGTCATGCTTGATTGACCCAGAAGGTTCTCTCTCCCCGGGAATTATAAAAGACCGGCCCTCTCAAGTTACAAGGAATCGTAGTCGAAATCGTAGACGAGTAACGAGTCATTGCAAGGATAGCGAAGTAACGGCGGAATGTTAGCTTTGTGTGGAGCCCAAGCTATTGCTGTACTAATATCTGTGTCGAGTCCTGTTGTCTATTGTAGAAGCAGCATCAAGTTGTGTGTGGTTAAATCAGTCGTGTAGTGGTGGGTAGGCAGTTGAATACAGCTGCAATGAGAAGACCGTGGGGAATTTCAGCTGTTAGGAGAGACCATAGAACAAAGCTCCAAGGATTTCCTTTCCTGTAGAATTCTGTCAGGTCGATTTGTATGCCGGGGTCGATTTCTACTTGTAGCTTACTATCTGTTGTAATATGCTGTAGTGTGCTCTTCTCGTCTACACATATTTGTCTTCTTAGTATTAGTGCCTTTGTGTTAAATAAATGTCACTGTTTTTTTTCTACTGAGGTCTGCCGATTCTTTACAAACCATACACCCATTATAAACGAATTTAGTAGAATGGGAAGATCCACAACAGTATATTCCCGGAGATCTCTACCATTGATTAATTTTTATAATAAACAACTGGCTGTTACAATAATATAAAAAACCGGCAACAACAATATAAAAAAGGATGGACTGGTATTTATCCACCCAAGAGGAAGATCTAAATGAATATTAACGGTTACTATTAACATTTTCCAAAAAGGATTAATTTTTAGACGAAAGATTATTTACAAAAATAAAAGCATCAGAAGAGAAAGAAGTAATCTTTATTTCATCAAAACATTCATTTCTAATCTGACAATATGCTTCGATTCAAAATTTCAAAATTTGTATTTGTTTTAGAAAAGCCTTAATATACGAGATTCCAGAATTCTATATTAGCATATATATGCGTTTAGAATATATACATTTGAAAGACAATAATAAATAAAATTAATGGAGCAAAAATAGCAGACTTTCATTTTTAAATATTCAAAAATATTCTTTTAAATTGCTTAAAACAAATAACTCTTCAAATTCTTAATGCAATATAAAATTTAAAAAAAAGTTTATAACCTAGTTTTGCCTAGAATATTACATTGAAACTTGTTCGTTATTAGTTTTTTTTAAAGTCAGGTTTAAATATTTCGAAATAAATTTTATTTACTAAAAGATACAAAATAATGAAGAAATATTAGTTAGAAATCATCTATGCTTTGGTTTAATGAAGTAGTGCAGTAAACATCGATTTCTATTATCACGGGAAAACATGTTTTGGTTTGAGATTTTTGAAGCCTCAAAATGCGTAGGAAACAAGTTAGCGTTTTACTGATTTTGAGACCTGAATTTTTCCTTTTTAGGGTTAATAGAAAATAAAGTAGAATGTTGTCACATTTGCGATTTATCGCCAATTAAAGCTACAAATTAATTTCCAAGTTATTCATTCTCTGAATTAATTATTAATTCAAATCATTAACCAGTTTTAACCGTTTGAAACAATCACGGAATTATTAGATTACGCATTCGTTGATATTTAGAAAAAATATGCTTTTTTTCAACTCAAAATGGCTGAGTTCTAGCAATGTTTGCCAGCTAGAAAAACTGATATATATATATACAGAGTGAGAGGATGGAGGAGAGAGAATCAGGATTGTTTCAACTGTTTAAAGACTTAAATTAATTCAAGTAAATAATGACTTAAAAAATAATGTTTTCTCATGATAACTTGAAATCTGCTATAATAGATTTTATTTATTTATTTTTAGTCTTATTTAAATCTTTACTTTTCATGAGAAAATTAACAACGAATTAATTCTATTAAAATGTTTTTTTCCGCAATTTTATAAATGAAATAAAATCTGTATTTGATATAGATCTTACAGTATTTTTAATCAAGCATGAAAATTTATTATAGAAAAACTTTCTAATATGAAAAAAACTATTACTGTTTATAAAATTGCTTCTAAATGGAAAAATTCTGTTTCATTTACTATTACTTTGCTGCATTCTAAAAATAACATGTCATTAACTATTTCTAAGAAAGCAATTTCGGGAAATTATTCATTACGCTGTTTAGTGGAAAAGCAAATTAAATTGCTGAATATTTTTACGTTGAGTTTCTAATGAATTTTATAATTGACTCTTTTGTTCAAATTCTTAAATAAGTTCTTATATATATAACCGATCTCACATTTTATCATTATATACCTAAGCTTTTTTTTTCCAAATATAAGTAATTTACATTATTCCGTTGCAGTATATGAATTTTTTAAAACTTACTTTGTATTATATACTGGTAATCAAAGGAAAATAGGAATTATTTTTAAAATTTTAATTAGGGTTTTATTTAATTAAATATTCAAAGGAAAATTGATATTTTTTAGTGATAATTTCCGGAAACATTGTAGCATTCCCTATTTCGAAATTAAAAAAAAATGTCTTTTTGCTGATGCAGTAGCTGCTGCCAAGAGATAATCTTTGAATTTTAATCGCTGATTGAAATAAGACTGCTGAATTTTCATAACATTAACCGATAAATAATTGTAAACAAATTGAACAAAATCAACTGTATTTTTATAATATCAAAAGAAAAAAATGGAAACTTATGTTAAAGCTATTTATAAATTATTTCAATCATAATAATAAAAGAATTCAATAGTTCTTTCTTGTCAACAATTTTTTTTAAAACTTATTCTCATTTATACTATTTTTTAAAAATTTGTTGAATGATGGATGCTAAAATCAGCATTTCAAAATATAGAGAGTTTGACTCATTTTGGTGTTTATTGGAGATTTCTTTCCAACACACTAGTTTCTATTATAATAGTGAACATTTATTCTTTGGTCTTACAGAAAACTCAAATCATTTTTTAAAGTTCTACTTTGTTTTCGAAATTCAATTGCAGTTAACAGTGGTTTACGTCTTTTCAATTTTCAAACACCAGAGGGTGACCGAGCTCCGCTCGGAGAAAACAGGTATCGAAGCTAACTCGA
>JAPMOQ010032887.1:2958-13693 GCA_026543055.1 Argiope trifasciata
GTATGAAAAGATATACTTGGAATGAATACATACTCATATTATTAGTAGTAATTCGGGCCAGAAGATTTTAAGGCATAAGAAAATAGTTAATCTAAAAAATAAATAAAAAACATATAATTAAAATTTCACAAGTTTCTCCTTTTTTTGGTAACGCGCTTTCATTTAAGGATTTTCGAATTGAGATTGCTTAAGCAACTTATTTTTGAAAATAAGACATTAAACGTATGTACAGAATTTACTTAAATAACTAGTTTTTTTTTAACTTTTAAGGAACTAATTTTTTAGTTTTCATTAATTAGTAATTAGTTATTGTTAACTAGGGCTAAGGACTATAAATACTCTTAAGAAATAAAATATTAAATTCAAAAACTGAAATTAAAAAAATCTGAATATTTTTTTTTTCACGAAGAAATAAAAGCAGGCAAAGTATTTTATATATTCTAGTTGGTATACATTGGTAATGTAAATTGGTGCAAATTTTTTCTCCATATTTTAGTACCTTCAAATTTTTTAATGTATCTAATGCATATTGCTACAAATTTTCGACGTCGCGTTCGCTTCAAGTGAGTTATGGAGTGGAAAATGCAATCAGCAGATCTCAGTAAGAAAGAACGACATTTATTTACACGAAGACAGGACAGCACGTAGAAGACAAATATTTACAGAAGAGATTCATTCTCACAAAAAAACAATAGCCCACAATAAGAGCTCGAAGACAATTTGCTAAGAGGAAAGATCATGAAACTCAAATTCGTATATGTTGAATAAATTATGATTACAATATAAAAGATATAGATACAACTTGTGAAAGTTATTTCATTTTAATATGTAGAAATCATTAAAAAACAATCAAAATAATTAACATTTACATCATAATTTTTATTTACACATTGCAAAAAATTTAAATAAAATACGTATAAAAATTATTCGAAAAAATATGATCAAATGTTTTTTTCAATATAATCAATCACCTACTTAAAATAACTCAAAAATTATTTATTATTCTAGACATTTAGAAAGAATATAAACAAAGCATGAGAAGAATGTCAAAGTAAATAATGAAATCAATTTTATTCAACAGAAACATTCTACTTTAAAAGTATATTGCACGACATTATGTTTTAATTGGGGATTAAAAAAAATGTTTATCTAGAATGTTTCTGAAATTTTTTTTAAATGCTAAAGCTAGCCTGGGTGAATATCATAAAAGAAAACAAAAACATATAATACAGTAAATTTAATAAACACGAGTAAGGACATGATAAACATATATACATATAAAAACGAAATATGATATAAAGAGGAGTTGGAAGAAACACTTTAATATTTTTACATAATTTTATGATTCAAAATTGATACATTGAAGAAACAGGGATAAAAAAAGTGTGAAGCATCCATGTAGCAGTGAAATTGGAAATAAAAAATATATAATAAATACTGATATGGAAATTGATTTTCAATGAAAATATCAGTATTTCTTAAAACAGAAATTACTGAGGTCCACATTGATATCGCATGACATTATAACTATTAAATTTCAGTTTAAATACAAGAAACAAAAATGATATTTATCAGAAAAAAAAAACCAATGAGAACAAACAGATTACTCTTTTATTATTAAACATGATTACACTGCAGTAATTGAATAATATAAATTACTATAAGATAAATAAAACTTTAAGATGCATAATAAAAAAGTAAAACCGCATGATGCATTTTATTTTAATGCCATCAACTAAAAATCATGCACATCATATTTTGTGTAGCTCTTGTTTAATTTGGAAGCCTTTATCTCATTACATCATTCTGTTCCAACACATTCTACGGATAGTTTTTAATAAAAAGTTGCTTGTCAGATATGCTGCCACAGTAGAAAAAGTATTGGAAAACCACTGGTTTCAGTTTTCAATTGTTAGCAAATGGGTACACTCTGAATGAATTCTTCAAAATGATCATAGCATCTCACCGACTTCGAAGAAGGCTTACAACCTTCTATTCCAATGCTAACAACGCAATTCAGGATTGTTGAAAGGAAACTAAAACACATTTTACATGGCAATCACTCTTCAGTTTCACATTAAAGTAAGTATCCAGCATCATACCAGTATTTCATCTTTTAACATATAATAAGAGGAAAGAAAATTTCTCAAAGTTATAAGTCTCAATGTAAACAAAAAGTCCACTGGCGGGGAACGTTAATGACAGACTCATCTACTGAAGCGTTGCGGATGAAGGTTTAAATGCCATGCCCATAAGTGACTTTTACCTCACATGAATTGAACCCATTCTCACCCGGAGATCTTTGAGAAATGACAATTTATCTGCTTGTGAGTCCCGCAACATCAATTGGAGGGGAAAGGGGGGGGGGGGTATTTTCCTGCAACGTGAGCGAGTGTCTTTCCTTATGCAGGTCTAAAAAATCCCTGTCTCTTAGCTTTCATTGGACACATCGTATTGACTCTGGCGTGCGATCGCAATCCAAGACCAGTAATCGAAATATCAACAGTAAAATCATGCCAAGGATTTGAATCATAGCTACCTTTTGAAAAGTATTGATCACTAATATTTATGATCTTTTTATATTGCTTACATTATTACATTATAGCCATTCGTAGACTATTCATCAATCCTATTTAGCCAAAATGTCAATCCTTATTCACCAATAAATTTTTCAAAACTATTAAAAAATGCAACACTGTTCCCTTTTTAAGAAATAATGAAACTCCCTTTCTGTACTTTACAATCAATGAAAACTCAGCTGCCTTTTTGGCTTTATGAAATGTATCGGAATTTCCCAGAAAACTTTCAAATAAAAGTAGCAGCGCACTTTAGTTTTATAGATGGGATGTGAAGAGAAGATGGAAGTTGAATAGAAATTATTGATGGATTTTACGTATGGTAGTAAGTCGTTGCCACCGGATGTATACCAAAATTCACCGGATATGACGTAGCTCAATGTTGACGTCATATTGGTACATTATCATTATTGATACAATTTTTTTTCTGCCCCCCTCCCCATCTAAGCAGTGTTTATATTTCTGATCGTTAGACAACAATCTGATAGGGTTATTTTTAATAGGAAAATGTTTCATTTATTTAAGTGAATACTTTCAAATATTTTTGTTTTTATTTGAGTTTTGCCTTATTCCAATTTTTACATGCCTTGGAAATTTTACTTAAAAATCCATAGGTGGGCGTTTATATGTCTATTTTTCATTGAGTATTTTTATGGTTATTCATGTGTAAATAGTGTTTTTAAATCAATATTAGTAATATTCTTGATGTATTTTTATTCAAAATTGTTAATACCGTTCAATTATTGGGTGAAACTAGAATCTAGTTATGTGTGATATATATAAAATGTTTTCTTTTAATGATAAAATTTAAAATTCCATGCTCGCTTTATGCCGTAACAATTATTTTCCCTTTGAATTTCAAAATTATAAATTGTTCTACATATAGGTATGCATTATGTATTTAAATTTGAAAATAATTTTTTCTGTCTAAAATTGTTAATGCTTCGGCAATAAGTTCCCAGAATCTGATGATTGTTTGTGATTGATGAATTGAAATGAACATCTTGTTCTCTTTGATTGGTTGTTGAATAATATTGCTAAGGTTTCTAAACAATCTTTTTAAATGCATGCGCTAATTTTAATATTGCTTTATCAGTTTATAATTATTTGTCTCAAATCAAAAATACTGATTCTGCCTATTTATTCAGTGTTTTAAATTACACTTTATGAAATTATGCTAAACCAATGCATGCAGTATGATAGATAAATATATCTACAGAGTAAAATTTGAGAATGTATTAAGAAAATAAATGTTTCATTAGTTGTAATAGAAGCTTGAAGATGGTATTAATTTAATAATTATAAAGTATAAAGACTACTTTATTAAATAGAACTCAATATTGCAGCAGTCTTTTGTATAATTATGACATATTGAGAAGTCATGATGCTTTTCTGAAAAAGACTGATTCTTAAAACTTGAATTATTAATCTTTATATATATAAAAAGAGTTAATTTTAAACTACTTTGCAGAGAACTGCAATTTTTACTTACTTTCTGAAATATAGATTTATCACTGTTTTCCATATAATAATAGTTGTATTATTTGCAACTTAGTTAATATTATTTTCAGAGTTTTCATTTCAATTTCTTAAAACAAATATACTCTTGAAATAAAACTTATGAAAGGTTTAATATTCCAATTGGGAATCTGCATTTATTTGAATATCTGGAATTATACTTTGTATTAAATTTATATTGTTTCTGAACTTCTTGGCATAAATAATGAGTGTTTATAATTTTTGAATTTACAGTGCGTTGATAGTTAATGTTTTTAATTGTAAATCAGTGACTTTTAAAATTACCCAATACAATATATTTTTGCCTTAAATATTTAATTGAATTTAAAATATGCCAATAAAATTGATAGTCCATGAAAGCAGTATTTGAAAATGTTTTACTCTTCAAGCTATACTTTATAAAGTATATATAAAATATTGAATATTTATATCATAATTAACAATAATCTTTACACAAGAATATATTAATAGAATGAAAAACTCAAGGATCTAGATAGAATTGTGAGCAGTTTGCCCTCTTGTCGCTGATCATTCAGTGAGAAATTCATTTACAAAAATCTTAATTGTTTCTGAAGGAAAGTGTCAAGAGCTAGATCTGGCACAGTATGGTCAGAATTGGCTCTTGCGCCATTCAAATCCACAAATCCAAGAGCTAGGTTCAAAGAATCTGATAACTTAAACCTCATCTAAATGTTCTTATATAATAAACAATTACACTGAAGTGACAAAAGTCATGGGATGACTGTTAATATCGTGTCGGTCCTCCTTTTGCCCGGCGAAGTGCAACAACTCGACGTGTCATGGAGTCCACAAGTCGTTGGAAGTCCTCTGCAGGAATATTGAGCCATGCTGTCTGTATAGACGTCCATAATTGTGAAAGTGTGGATGGTGCAGGAGTTTGGGCACGAACGGACCCTTCGATGATGTCCCATAAATGCTTGATGGGATTCATATCGGGTGATCTAGGTGGCCAGATCATGCGCTGGAATTGTCCGGAATGTTCTTCAAACCAATCGCGAACAGTTCTGGCCCGGTGACATGGCGCATTGTCATCCATAAAAATCCCATCGTTGTGTGGGTACGTGAAGTCCATGAATGGCTGCAAGTGATCTGCAAGCAGCTGAACATAACCATTTCCAGTCAATGATCGGTTCAGTTGCACCAGAGGACCGAGTCCATGCCATGTAAAAACAGCCCACACCATTATGCAGCCACCACCAGCTTGAACAGTGCCTTGCTGACAGTTTGGGTCCATGGCTTCGTGGGGTCTGCGCCACACTCGAACTCTACCATCAGCTCGTAACAACTGAAATCGTGACTCATCTGACCACGCCACGGTTTTCCACTGGTCTAGGGACCAGTCGATATGCTCACGAGCCCAGGAGAGTCGCTGCAGGCGATGTCGTGCTGTCAGTAAAGGCACTCGAGTCGGTCTTCTGCTGTCATAGCCCAAGGAAGACAAATTTCGCCGCACAGTCCTATCGGACACGTCCCTCGTACGTCCCACATTGATTCCTGCAGTTATTTGACGAAGTGTTGCGTGTCTATTAACATTGACCATTCTGCACAGACGTCGGCGGTCTCGGTCGTTAATTGCAGGTGGTCGCCCACTGCGCTGTCCATGATGGGATATGATGCCTGAAATTTCATACTCTCGGCACACTCTTGATACTGTGGATCTCGGAATGTTGAATTCACTAACGATATCCGCAATGGAATGACCCATGCGTCTAGCTCCAACTAACATTCCACGTTCAAAGTCTGTTAATTCTCGTCGTGCCGCCATAAACCACGAAAAACCTGTTCACATGAATAACTTGAACACAAATGAAAGCTCTGGAAAACGAACTGCGCATTTATACTTTTTCGCTGCGATACTACTGCCATTTGTATATTTGCATATTGCTATCCCATGACTTTTGTCACTTCAGTGTAAAATAAGTAAATGGTCTGAATCTTATAACAAAACATGAGTTAACGACAGGCAATTTATTCAATTGTTGGCTATGTGGTATTCATTTGATTCAAAAGTTAGTAGTTTACTCTTCAGAATAACCAATATGATGATTAATGAATCGGGTGTTGCATTTTGTTGACTATTTATGGTCGTTTGTCGAAGAAATCGACACAAAAGGTGAAAAATTATATGTATTGTTGCTTTCATTCATTATTAATTATTTTGAACACCTGTCATTGGAATTTTTGTTGAAAATTAGTGCATAATATTATACAAGAGTGGAATGATAGATTACAAGGAATAGTACAGAGAATGCAAGGGTGCCTATTTACATATTTTATCTATTACAGATTTTACTGCGGGAGGAGGCAAAATTATATTCTTTCTATAATATTTTTTCTCAGTAATACATTTCCATGCTTTTCTGTGTTATTTTAATTCATTGATTTTCCTGTTTAAAATCTGGTTGATAGTTAAGGTCAGTCTTATAAAAACATAGGTAGCTGCTATTGTCACCATTATAGACATGCGAAGAAGAGAGTTCCTTTCTGAATGATTCCCATTCTATATTCAGTATTATAAGTATAAAATTAGAAAGTTTTCAATTTCTTCTACATATTATTTGATAAGGAAATTCTAAATTCTTCTAAATTTGAAAGGCCTCAAATAAAAATTACTTGTTAAAATGATAATTGATTAAAAAATTATTGATATATATGTCATTGAGACTGATATATGTCATATGACTTAAAACTGAGATAAAAAGTATTTATTTTTGAAAATATCTTAAATTTGCAATAACTTCGATAAGGTACGTAAAAATATGCAATTATACCTAAAAAGAAAAGACCAGTGTGTTCGAATTCAAAAATTTGTTTCTTCTTTTTGAATAAAATACATTAATTTATGAATTCTGATATGCTCATTTAAATAATTATATGGGAAATCTAATTTTTAACATTTGATTTTTACATGTTTATTTTTATATCATTTTTTGAGTTAAGTCTTAAACAGTACATTTTCTAATTAAAAAGAAACTTTATTTAAAAATTCCTTTACTTAACTGTAAGGAAAAATGCCAAGTAGATTCCAAGGTCTAAAATGATTATAATTTTTCTAAATTAAAATATATTTCAGTTCATTTTTGACTTTAAAAATTTCCTATAAAATGTGTTTAAAAATTACCGATACTTCTTAAATGAAAATACAACGATTTCTGTTGCTTCTTGATATTTTTGCAATTCTTGCATACAATGAATGATAAAAAAAATGTATTGTGCATTGCCTAAAAATAGTTAGAATGTCCCTAGCTCTCTTTCTTTTTGGTGTTGGAAGAGAGACCATAAATTTGTTGTTCTCCAATACATACCCTGTTTCAATCTACTGACATAAATGACTTGCTTAATTTAAAAGATTTGCGAGGTGATCCTACTTCTCCATTATTATCTTATCTATATCTTCCAATAATGGAATGAGGATGACTTTTACTTTTTAAAATTAATAATATTACTAGGGTAATTAGTTTCATATGTCTGAGTTAAAAATTAAAGCAGTTCATCTTTTTATTTGAACTTTCGGCCGTTCTAACTGAAATGCAATAGTTTCTGGAATATGATAATGGTGGCCAATGTTCTGTCTTTATTTTATTAAAAGCAGTATTTTTCTAATATTTATAAATCTATTAGCATAAATATTTAATAAAAGATAATTTCTTATATCTGCTCACCAAAGTTAGACCGATAAAATTGTATCAGATATTAAACTGAGTAAAATATGATGGACGACACAATTATCAACCCAGCTTACTTTTCATTTGAAAAAGTATTTTGTATTAGAAATATCAGCCTTCTAACAAAATAAAAAGCTATATTTTTTTCCTATAGTCAAATTTCAATATATATGTGTGTGTGTGTCTATCCTCCTTAAACCACAAATTTTTTATGTCTATGAAACGTTATTAATTTTTCAAAAAAGCTGTCAAAATTAATGTAAGTTTCCCTTTTTATTTTCATATCCCAATAATTTTGACAGTTGGAATTTTTATGTAAATTTCAGATGAAAAATTTTTTTAACTATATGATCATTAAATTAGTTCTCAAGGATTTAGTTTTTACTTTCTGGTTTTTTAATATTTAGCTATCTATTTAAGTTTGGGAATGTGTTGTCGTGATAAGAGTCCATAAAAAATCATCAGATGTTTTCGAATTCATGCAAATTTATAATGATTTTAATGCCTATATTAGTTGAGTTCAATTCATGTCACGTTTTGAAACTATTCGAGATATATTTTGGGAGAAACCTCATTATTTTGAACAGTAATCAAACGGGCGCACTGGCCAAATGTTAAGGTATCCACTTCGGTGGATGGCTCTATATTCGAAGCCTAATTATACTAAAGACGTATATTCCGTTCGTTAAATCTGATGTCTGAGGCCAAACATGCTACCGTATGTCTCGAGGATACGGTTGGGGACGTTGGTGTTGTATTATCACAAGGTAATACTCTATTGCGCATCTATGAACTGAGCAGAGAATAGCTTTAAAAACCCGAAAGACCTTTAAAATATAGCTGAAAGTTCAAGATGAAATAAGCAGGCGTTTTCTTGCATCCATTGCGTTTATTTTTCAGAACCGAAATTCAAATCAAAGTATAACAGTTATATTAGGTTACAGTTAACTAATATTAAATAAAAGACAGGTAGACATGACAGTTCGCTCAGATAGCATTCTCATCATCTGACCGAGCTTCAAAGTTATGAGGTACTTCAAAGTTCGCAAAACATCATATAATGTTGCTCTTGAACGGAACATTAATATTATCTATAGTAAACGTGATCTAAGAGCTAAAACTAAAGACCAATGCCTGAGCCAACGGTCCTCTATCTGAATTTCCTATCCATACAAATGTACGGATAGTTAACGCATGGATAGTCAGTTGAAATGGGTCTCAAATTAGCGGTGCACCAATTTTGAAACGAAAACCTTAAACTAACGATTTTTTTACTTTTGTATATGTGATATACCTATTTAATAATAAGAACTTCTACATATTAAATGATACTATCATTCGCTTTCTTTCACACAACCTTACTTTTGTAAATTTGATGCAAAAAAATGATGTCAATAATAATAATTTTTTTAAAAAAAACCCAGGAAAAATGTTTTATTGAAGGCCTGACTTACAGAGATGAAATTATCATTCCAAATGCTTTGCTTTCACCCCGTTTATTTCCTTTATATTGCATTAACATTTTTAAAATTAAATTTACCTATTATGGTTTGAAGCAAAAAAGATCATTTTTTAAAAGTGGATTTCATTTCGATGGATTGTTCGTAAGATTATTTGTAATACCACTTTAGTTAAGCCTGGGTTGCCAAGTCCGTTTTTGACTGAAAATTACGATTTGTTTTTTTTTATTGTTTTCTTTGAAAGATCATTTATTTACGTTTCGAAATCTGTGTTTGTTTTGTTTCTATGATTATTATACCAGAAGATATAGATGTTCCTTTAAATCAAAATTCACGAAAATGAAACCGAAGTCAATTTTTTTTCTGCTCTAATACCATTAATATTAGTTGACTAAAATTCACAAAAGGTTCTGCTGTAAAATGTGAATATGTAGGGCATGTTGAAAAGTAACTGGTTATTCAATTGTGAGCTTTAAAAATCTATAAAGGTCTCGGTGGTAACGAAATTTTAAAGACAATGTCATAAATAAATTATAAAACTACTATGGCTTTGCAATAAGATCCAATGTTGGTAATTTATTGCAGACTCAAAGTGCAACACTTGTTGCATTCGCTTATTTTTGTTGCAGTAGTAAAAAAGCCAATGCCTGGATAGTGCCCAAAGGAGAAAGATTCTTGGTACAAGTATCAACGTGCACTTTCAGAAGGAAAAAAAAAGAGGAAAAAAACAAGTATAGGACTCCCAAAAATATTAGGAATATTATTAAGTTTATTAATATGAAATTATGTGACCAAACTCTTCCGGAAAAAAAATGCCATCATGGGAAAATACATATGTTTGTTGAGTTGAAAACTTCGTGTTTAGGGACTAATGTTGAAGCACTGTTAATGAAGGATGGTTTTTCTGGCATGATGGAAATTTTTAATGATGTTGGCGCCAATAAGACAGCAGACGCTCCGCCAATTAAATTGTAGAGCCATAATCTAACCTTTGAGGGCGGGGCCCTGAGATGACAGAGAAAGTGTGGAGAATAAAGCAATGGTGATACAACCCAAGAGTTTGTGTTTCATTTATGTGTGATTGAGTTTTCCAAAAACTGAGCTATCATGGGCCAAAACAAATGATTTGGGTATTATTCCAGGTCGTTACATGCTAATATAATGCAGTAGCTTCGAGAACGAAGGAATTGTTGCCTGTTAGAAAATTTTCTAGGAAAATATGATGCGCTATTAGATAGAAAGAAATTTACAAAATAGAGAATAAAGCATGTATTTGCTACAAAAGAATTTAAATTGAAATATTTGAGATGTATACTAATAAAAACTTTAAATGCATTTTTTAAAGAATGCGTTTTTAGTCAAAATTTTATTACGCTAAACGTAGTTTCCCTAAAACATGTGGATATATTTCCTTGAAATTTTGTATATACACTGATGGAAAAAAAAATCCCAACACTAGGAAGGAGCTGTGCTAGATAAACGAAATTTGGTAGGC
>JAPMOQ010032903.1:0-10671 GCA_026543055.1 Argiope trifasciata
TTTAGAATTGTAAAGTTTGGTGTTCTTTCAGAATGGTAATGAAAGAAACTATTTGTTGTATCTCGTGATTCGTTTCATATTCGTTCAGAATTCTCAAATTTAATGTCAGAAAATGAGATTTAAAATATTTTCTTTTAAAATGGATTAAACACGGAAAATATATTTATACAATACAATCCTTAATATAGTTGAAAAGATAATTTTTTGCATATATAGATAGTGCAAAATTATTTGTAATCGAATCATTTCGGATGTTACAACAAAAAATGTTAAAATTTTATTAAATGTTTTGTTAAAATTTCAAATCTATAGGATTGATATCCCTAAAACTTTTTCACACACGCTCTAATAAAACTATTACCTCAGAGAAAGAGTTACATTGCATTTACGTACCATAACTACAAATAATTAACGTCTATCTTGAATGTAGCATCTTTACTCAAGCTGTTGTGTTTCCTTTGCAAGTTATTTGATGGTTAATCCATGTTAATAGATGCGGTAAATAGATCAGAAAATAGTCTTCATACTTTAGATTGTATTGATGTTTGATGTCTATAACCATCCTGTGTTGTTGTTGTTGTCGTCTCCATGTTTTTCACGGAAAGAGTGTGCAGTAGCTTCTGAGGGTAAAGACCCTTGGGCACCCAGAGGGCAGAGGTCCGACTTCTAGCTCACACACACGACACAACCCTTTTTAGGGGGTGGTCGTATTCATTCATACACCAGCAAGTCCAAATCCAGATCCAAATCAGAGACCGACTCCTCCCTGATTCAGAACCCCCCAGAGATATCATTTTGTTATGGGAACTTTGCAGTCTCGACATATTTAACGTGCCCCGACTGCCATTAGCCTACACGGTGGTCTTTGGCCAAGACGAGAACAGAACCCGCGTCCTTTCGGTTACGAGACTGATGCTCTACCAACCAGGCTACCGATGCCTGTAACCATCCTGTAATTGTAAGTAATAAGTACCGGAAGTTTTATCGGAATCGGATGAACGGTATGGCAGAGATACACAGACTTTCATTTTTATTTATATAAATAAAAGGAATAATATTCTAATGTGTGAGTTTTGGGCAAGAAAACCAAGAAAAAAAGGAGTTAAATGCATCTAATCAAAATTCCTCATGTTTAATGTACCATAGAAATATATTCAAAATGATATTATTCTTATTAATAACTAGACGCCTTTGGCGACCAGCTGGTTCGCCAAGAGTAATGGGGTCTAAGATTTTCAATTAAATACTTATGTGCCTTGCTCTCTTTATAATTTCTCTGCCAGATATACTTAAACTTCGAAAGTCACGTAACACTGATTCACTAAATTACGGATATAGATGTTGCAAACGATCATAGAAACCTTTGTCTTGTATTTCTTTTTTAGAAAACATAACATTTAATATTTATTTAATTTCATCCAATCACGAGGTGAATGTTACATTTTTTTTCGATTTAATTTGCAGCCATAGTTAATTTATTTTTTAATTTGAACTTCTGTCAGTATGATTTCAACAGAGCTAATAAAAGCTATTTTTTCCCCTTTGCTCGTTCATTATTTATTTTAGAAAATGTCAAATATTATATTTCTTTTATTTTATCCAGACACGTGCTAAAAGTTGCATTTCTTTAGATTTAATTTGTAATGATAGTTGTTTTTTTTTAGTTTGAACTTCCGTCAATAGGATGGCAACATGCTGATAAAACCTAATTTTTCCCTTTGACGTGCTCGTGCAGATTAAATTTTATTGTTTTGTCCGAAATATATTGTTGTAAAACATGGTTAAAATATTTCTTTAAAAATTCGTTAAAAATAAAAGCTTAAGTTATACATTAAAGCACATTAGAAAGCTAATTTTTTAATCTTTAAATTGATGTAAAAATCATGTTTATGCGATAATATTTTCGGAAGTTATAGCGAAAAAACGTCGAAATTTTGCTTAAATTTTAATTAATTCAAATTCTAATTAAAAATTCGAAAAAGGGCTCCGAGGTGCACATTCCCGACTTCCAAGGTATACATGTACCAAATTTGGTAGTTGTAGGTCCAACGGTCTGGTCTGTAGAGCGCCAACACACACACACATTGAGCTTTATTATAAGTATAAATTTATTATTCAAAATGATATTATTCTTATTATTAAGGATATTAAAATATGGTCATTTTTATCAGATGTATCCTTACAGATGAATTTCAACATGCAATTATCAAAAGTTAATTTACATTTTTGATTTGTAATATTTATTTTCTTGCTAAATTCTGATGGCAGACTTTATTTTAATCTAAGAGAATTTTTTTTGAAACATTTACTAAACATATTCGATGCTATTTTTATAACAGCGAAGATAGCGCTGGCACCAGATTCAGAAACTGCTTATGCGCCTTTATAACTTTCTAAAGCTAAAAAATACGATTAGAGGAAATTATGCCATGATGCCATTCGTATCTGCCGAACACTGCTGATAAATGGAAGGGCATCAATATAATCCAACACACCATTTTTCATGCTTTGTAACCAGATTAAAATATGCCGACACTGTGTCAAAGCTGTCTTATCAGTTTGTTGCAAATTCATGAGAAAACATCGAGAACTGTCTCAACAAAACTTTCTCGCATATTCATAGGTGAAGGTGAATTTGTGTTTTAGTCAGGTTTGTTTCTCAATCAGTTGAAACAAAAATTTCACACACAACTACAATTTCAATCACAAAATTATTAACTAAATTTATATACTTGCTATTGAGTCCCCGTGTTTACATGCTTTTGACCATACAGTCGTTTTTCCCATCTCCACCTTGTATTTGGCCCATTTTAATTGGTGTCTTTACTTATGTACTTAATTTTATCCTACAAGCTCTCTTCGTTTTGAATTTATTGTGTTAATTTATATTTGGGCAGACTTTCTTCGAATAAGGCTTGCTCAAAATTTGATAGATCTCAACAAATTTTATTTAAAGACAGTATACTTAATTTCACCTGTCTAGTTAAAAGCATTTGGAGTTATGTTTGTCTTTACCAGCGGGTGACCGAGCTCTGCTCGGAGAAAACAGGTATCGAAGCTAATTCGAAGATTTAAATTTTCAATTGTGATTTATCAAAACAATACATGCCATAAGAAAATTTGTGAAACCATTGGTGAAAAGATAACAGGTTAAACCTCGGCTTTTCATCGTCCACCAGCGATGTCATGTCTTGATGTTCCATTGGAAATCCCCATCTGCACTGGTCTCTTCCATGTTTGCTGACCATGCACGGAGCGCTTGGGTTCATATCACCACACGGGTTATGGATCATCCATTTCGAGATCAGTTCCGGATCATCTTCTGGAAACTTTATTAGTTCGCCATATTGGCTATAGATGGCAGCACGTTACCGCTTGAAACCTATTAGCCATTATGGCGAACTAATAACGTTTGAAAATATCCTATCTAACTCCGAACTGCTCGACCGTAGCGCTTCAAAACTGGCGCCAATCGATTCCTCGTGGCCAAAAACCCCAGACCCCCAAGTTTACCGGAGTTTATTAATTCTGGGACGATTTTCGACTTGGCAACCATTCCTCGTATTATAGTATAAGATTGGTAGATCGATAGATATTTTCCAAAAGCATGTTTTTCTAACTCGAGGCATGTTTTTCTAAAACGTAGAGATTCGTCAAAATCTAGAATTTAAATTTTTTGAAGATTACAGTTCTTTCTCTATAGTTTTCTCTTAGTACATAAGTTAAAAAAATTCTTTGAAAACGTTTTGGGTTTAAAATATTCTCAGGAAAACGTACGTATGGCTATCATGTTCTACATGTATTTAAGGGAATTTGTAACTGTTTATCCTTACAATTACTTGCATAATCACGAATTAATTCGAATATTTTTCGTATTTCTTTCCAAGTGCTACAGCGTCAGCGATTTGGAATGGCCCATAAAATATGATTTATTGCAAAAGTAGTCGTAAAACAGGTACTTTTATCTTTCTCTAGTGCAGCCAGTAAACAATTCTCGTTGTGGATGTTGACAATTTCTTATTGTTTCGTACCTTTCCAGAAAAAAAAATTACACTAGATGTGAAAAACTTAACTTCAAAACTAGCGGAAAGAATTAAGTAATTTGTTTAAATCGTAACTTTAACTGAAGCAATTGTAAAGAATGCAAATTTCACATTTTTGCATTAGATCTAGTGCAAAATTCCAATAAAATATTTTAAATATGCATTATGTATTATTTCAAATATTGCTTGTAATAGAATCAGATACACTTTCGTTAATTTTGATACAATTTGAAAAATGCTAAAAATTCCGCTGAAATGAAGTAGTTCTAAATAAAATAATTAAAAGGTCTCTTTCTCCCTCCTCCCTTGCTCGCTGATGCTCATCAATCCCCAGGAGGATTGCTATGAATAATGCTCCCATATCAGCAGCTCCAACCGTGCTTGCTTTACCCACCACAATGACTATGCGTCTGCACTACGAACAATTAAGGCTGAGACTTAATGCTTTGTTTCTGGTACTTAAAATCGGGATAAAGTGATAACTGTTTAGCCTTGACAAAAAAATCTTTTATTGATTCTGTCATTAATAGATCTTCTTTCTGTATTTTTATATTCATCTATCTGGTACCCGGCGCGTTGCTGCAGTAAAAAAAAAATAATTTTGGAAATTTTGTTTGAAATTTAAAATGCCTGTCTTGTTTAGTTAGGAATGATGGAAAGTATAATATTTATGTTCTTATCGGAAATGTATACATTCATTGAAATTGAGTGATGTATAAAGGAGAAGCCTAAAAAATATTAATTTTATTTTTTAAACTTTATTATCCAAGACTTTAGGGTTGGTGACATTTTCCCCCTTATCTTCAAGAAACAAATAAGTGAAAATAATAAATATTCAAAGTTTCATCGATGATATAGATTACATATAGATTATAGGTGATATAGATCACATAATTTTACTATACCTATAACCTTCGCGTAAATGCAAGCAATATGTTGTCGAAGTTTCATCGCAATCGGATGAGCGGTACGTCAGTGCATAAAAGACATACAGACAAACATTCATTTTTATTTATATAGATAACTTTACATGAAAAATATTGTTTCTGGTGCTTTTAATTAAAACAAAATAAAATTCAGGATCTGAATTTTTTAAAATCAATTAACCTTTCTACCTATTTGTATCGAATTTTTAACGAATTGTTTTAACTATATTTTTCACCAATATATTTCGGACAAAACAATAAAATTTAATCTGCATGAGCAAGTTACGAGTGAAAGGGGAAAAAATCATCTTCTATCAGTATGTTGCCATCAGATTGGCAAAAGGTAAAGTTAAAAAATAAATAATCACTGTAAATTAAATTTATAAAAATGTAATTTTCAGCACGTGTCTGCATGAAATGAAATAAATATGAACTATGTTTTTTCTAAAAAGAGAATGTAAAGAAAAATTATTGTGACTTATACAATATTATTAATTAAATAAATGAGCTTTATTTAAGACAAACATGGTTTAATATAATATTTTTTTCAATTCAAGGACCAATGGCTGATTTGTAAAACTTTAATAATAAAAATGGACTTTAATAATAAAATAAAACTTTAATAATAATAATTTAATAAATAACCCCTATAAAAAGGGTCTAAATGAAGCAAATAATATCATAGTGTGTAACATGTCTCAAAATGCTTCAAAAATGAAGAATGTTTAGCTTTTAAATAAAAAGACATATACTTCAATCAACTCGGTCTCTAAAACTGACTGATTTATGAATAGTTGAAGATTACTATTCAATAAAAAAGAGCAATTTTAAACCACTTCAGCGACCATTCCAAAGATAATACTCCAATCAACGTCCAGGATTCCTCAAGACTGACGGGCCTAAGAAAGAAAATGTTTTTGTTCCAAACATTTCTATTCAAAACTTCATAAGTCGATAACATTTGATAGAAGACAGAAACCTTCATTTATTTATTTGAAAGTTGAAGTGTCATGAATATTTCGTAGAATATTTTTTATAACTAAAAATATGTATAAAATTTAGACTTAAGGTATCCGACTACGTTCGAAGGAAAATTTTTGAAAAAATGAATTTAAAAAAAACTATTTAAAACTACGGTTTTTAGATATATTGTCAATTATGATACAAAATACTACAAATACAACAAAATTATTTGAAAATATAATGTATTTTGAGAAATAGGAAAATGTGTAGTACATTTTAATGAAATTTAACCGAAACAGTTAACATTCTACAAACAATGGTAATGCAGCCATCCTTTTTTTCTTTGTACACAAGTTATAGAATATAATGACGAAGGAAATGAACCAAAATCTCAGAACAATCTTGAAGTATAAAGAAGTGGCGGGTAAAAATATACACATATATGTATTTTTTCCATGAACTTAAAACTTAATTTTTCTAAAAATACTTATAAATGAAAAAGTATTTCACCAACAATAAAACTTTTGGTTCATTTCATTGCTCATATTATTTCAAACACACGCTGACATTTTTTTATATAAATGTCTCTATTAGTTTTTGTGATATCATGTTAACTGTGGGGAATTTTTATGAACATTAAAGTTTTAAGAAACTTGAAGTTAAAGACGAATTTCACCTGAAAAAATCTGTGACCCTGGATGGTAGGTCAGGTCTTCCTCTTTCTAGAATAGGTTAAACTGTTTTTTAAAGAGGAGAATCCGATCTACAAAAAAATAATTTAAAATAATTCTCCAATGTGGTCGATAAGCAGTGTTTGTAACGTAGTTGGATGCCTTAATAACTTTTTGCAATGGTATCAGTAATTTTTTTTATGTTTATGGACCAAAAAAAATTTCTGCATCATTTAAATATTTTTGAAAGTAAAACTAAACTCTGAATTTTATGATGAATCTAAGTAATTTTTGTTGAATAATTCTTGACATACTACATAATTTATTGGAATTATTCAGCAGTACACATAATGATTCTCTTTTACTTATATTTTAAAAAAATGCTTGGTTTCGGTAAAAAAAGATGTTTTTATAAGAATTTGTAATTTAATTACTTTCACTTTAACTTAATGTTGAAATCTTACGAGAGCTGACTGATAATTATAGAGACATATAGCATATAACTTGCTTAAGGCTTTTATAGCCGCATGAGTGAATTATATATCGAAATTTGAATCTTAAAATTATTTTGATGATGTAGCTATTAAAAGACAAGTTGCATGAAGTATTTAATTGATAATCACGTTACATAAAATATTTAACTGATAAATTTAAATAGCAATAAAATTGGTGAACCAACTAGTCGCCAAAGGCGGCTAGTACATGAATAATAAAGCATCTGTTTGCTTTTCTGTGGGTGAAGTGTTAATACTTAACTGGAGAGATGAGGTACCTCAGACCGCAAAGGAGGAATTTTTGGTCACCCTTATTCTATTTTTAGCTCAATCGAGAGAATTGACCATATAGCTTCTTGTTTTATTACCTTTAATACCCGGTCACCTTTTCAACCAGTTTCAGCAGATGCTTTAAAAAATCTTTATAAGCTATTTTTTTATCCGATGTCTGTGAAAATGCATTTCTCTTTTACTGTTCCAGTTTTATATAATGCTTTACAGATCACTCTAAGACTTGGTCCTCGAAATATCCAATCTATTGATCCTCAATTATCATAATCTATAAATCTTCATCTATTCAATCATTTGCTTCATCCTCAATCTACTGCTCATCATGATCCTCATCCTCATCTATTGATCATCATCTTATTATTAATCAGATCTACATAGATTTTTAAATGAAGCAGAATATGATTTTAGTGATGAGGATCATTATGAAGAAGAATTTATTGATGAAAGCTCGCATTAGACTGGTTTTGATATGCGTGTTCAAATATAATAACTTTTTCGAGTGATAATGCATTTCGAAAAAATCATAAAATTCATTAATATACCAATAGATATATCTACATAATTTATAGGCTTATTTTTATGCTAGTACTTAACTTATATGTTTAAAATGTCCTCCTAAACTGTGCTATGAATTTCGGACAGCTTGGAGTTTTGTTGATCAAATTTCTCTCGAATAGTCTCAAGTTTTTACTAAGAAATGATGCCGATAAAAAAAAAGAGGAATTCTTTTTTTATTTTTCATATAATCATTGAAGTTTTCTTTATATTATTTTCTATATACATTTGAATACTGTTAAAATAAATATGATTTAAAAAGTAATACGTTTTTGCAAAAATATTATTTGCTATAACATGTAAATCAAAAGGAAAATCTATATTAAAATGTAATTACTTTTTTCAATAATATGTAAAAAAATATTCTAAAATATATTTATATACCAAGAAAAAACTTGCAGGATGTATTAGCTGATTTTCATACCATTATTTTTATTAAATAATTTAATTGGGGAGTAAGAGAAAATGCAATCTCACAGACCATAATTCCCCAGTTAAAGTTTGATCTTATTCAAACTGCCCGTGCCTTCAGTGTTTAAAATTTGCAAATGTTTAAAGATGCCTTACAAACGAATTCATTTGTGACATTTTTAATATGTTATATATGAATTCTTATATATTTCTATTTATAGATTTCTATAAATAAAAAATGCATACAAATAAGTCCCCATTTCTACTAACAGAATAGGAATAACTGCAAGGATTCAGTTCATCAAATATTTCATTTCCTCTTCTATGCAAAAATAGGGTATAGTTCTTCTCCATGCAATTTATTTGATCATTATGATACTTATTTATTTTTCTTTACTTAGTTCTTGGATGTAAAAGATCCACGAAATACCAAAATAAAGCTTTAACAAGTTTTAAAATCCACTAGACAGGGTTCTTCCATTTATTTCAAATTTGTGCCCAAAATCCTTTTTCTATTGTCAGCCTCAGCAGCTGAGCTCTCCTTTCTCAGTTGGTCCAAAAAAAGAAAAAAAAAAAATCCAGAATGAAGAGCTAATAAACAGATCAAAATCCATTCTCCTTCTGCCATAAAACATCCCCTCCATTCTTAACCGGAGCCAGCAAACACGCCAGATAACCCACCCTTCCAAGGACATAAAGCTGTCTCTCGGCCTAATCCCACTTTTCTGCCTCCACTCGATAAGATTAAGCCGACATGAATCAAACTTGATATTTATATCGAAACAGCAGTCGAGCTCCTATTTCTTACTTTCACTGCAGTACGTATAGACAACGTTGTAAAACATACCGTGCAGGTGAAAGCTAGACTGCAGTCTGCAAATTTTTGTGCATGGAAAATTGACTGTAGACGAAACAAAATTTAGTTTTTTCTTCCCTGCGGTTGATTTATTACTGCTAGGTTTATTTGGGATTGGGGAGGAAGTCGGTGAAAGTGAAAGAATAAAAAAAAGTATTCATTTTTGTTAAGTCTTTTATTCTAGATAAATAAAAGTTTAGAGAGGAAAGAATTTTGATGTTGAAAAATAAATAGAGGGGTTCGGGCGAATCATTTATTAAGGGTTTTAAAATAAGTAGAAACTGAAAAGAATATTTCGAATTATTATTCTTTTTTTCACTTTACAAGCATATTTTAAAATAAATAGAAACTGAAAAGAATAATATTTCGAATCATTTTTCTTTTTTTCACTTTACAAGCATATTTATAAAATCTTATTTCTAGAAAAAGTAGATTAAAAGGTTTAACATTTTTTTAAAAATATATACATATATTTTATTAGTATTTTTTACTTAGTTTAACACTCTTTTTTTCCTCCTCGTCTTCTTTCCTTTTTTTATTACAAAAGAGAAAAAAAGCGAAAAATAATTTTTTTCACGTTGAAAGTTTTTATTTTTAACGATGATTTGTTTCGCTTATGCTAATGGAGTATAAATGTTCGAGTCTTAAGTTGTAAAAGAAATGAAAGTATATGATTTTCATTTGCTCGTATACAAATTATAAAGCGTTGTAATATTGAAAATCGACCTACTCATCATTTCTTTACTTTTCAAATTAACCGGGGCCGGAGAAACCATTTTTTTATTCTGTCTGTCCGTCTATGAATGTCATTCTTTGATAACCCCAAACCATTCTGAATAAGAGAGATGAAATATGGAATAAGGAATAATGATCAAATTCTATCAAACTCGGAACGGAAACCTTTCACAAAAACCTGTTTGGTTGTTCGAATGTAAATAAACTCCATAACTACAAAAGTTATTACTTACTACTTAAGTAAGGTATTAAGTTATAAACTACTACTTAAGTAGTATTACTTACTACTTAAAGTTACTACTTAAGGAAGGCAAATAAAATTTGGTATATTCATTTAACATCTAAAATATAGATAATTTTCACAGTTTGAACCAAACTTGTCAAACGTTTGATCTTCTGCTGGTCTCCACTGTCAAATGCTCGTAGGTTTAATTATTTAACAAGTAAGATAAAAATCAATTTTTATTCAATTCCTATTTAGATCTACAAAGGAATTTTTAATTTTAGAGACTTTTTATTAAATAATTATCAAAAAGTTATTAAGTATCAAAAGATGATTAATTTTCGCAAGAATTGAACTTGTATTCTTCACCTTCGCTTGAAAAAGGCTGAAATCCTTGTAATTTACCGACTGAGCTACTGCTTGTTGATCTCCGATTTCAATTCAAATTGTTAAAACTCTTTTCAAAGTATTTGAAAAGAGTTTTAGCAGTAAAAAGAGTTTAT
>JAPMOQ010032909.1:8319-28752 GCA_026543055.1 Argiope trifasciata
ATAGGCCCCCTAATCTCAAGACATCGGCAAATGCTTCAAAGTGCAAAACAATTAGTTACAAATATATCAAGAATCATCATTGTTGTGAAGATCGATATCTGGCAATAACCGAAAAGCGACAGAGAAGCGACTACCCCAGAGACCAGAGGTCAACATTTACAACCGCACAGAAATTGGAGTTTACAGAATATTGAATTATATGGTATCTGCCTGGTATTTGAAACGACCCCCATTTTGCATTCATCTCACATCTAAGCATAAACGCTCTCTAATTTAAACTGACTCCCATTCTCTGATTTTAAATACTTTCTTATTTTTGACAATGCAAAAGATGCGTCTTTAGAGCATCAAGGGAGAAATATTTACTCATAAACAGAGGAACAATGAAACATCATTGTTAATTTAAAGCAAAAATAGATCTTTTTAAATGAGATGTGAGCAGCGACAGCTTTTACAGCGGAAAAACTTAAAGAAAATATTTTGCTTATAAGACAAAATCGAGATTATACAATGTGATTAAGGAATGAGGGTCAGATGTTTGAAGTCAGCTATCAATTGTTTTACTGATTTAACGTAGGCGGTTCAAAACGTTTTTAGACTCGCATAGTAAAATACGAGTTATAAATTTACTTTCAGCTACCATCAGTAGCTTCAACACTCAATACTCTATGGTAGACCATGACAAAATCAACCGGCGAATTTCTACGAGGTGTCTTTCCTCTTTTGAAGGCGCTTTTCCCGCATTATGACAATGGAGTTGAACAGAGAAGCTAGGTGCCCAGACTGTTTTCAAAGCCTTTCTTCCACCTGCCTGGACATTTCTCATTCTTGGGGTTCGGTATTCAATTGGTGCAACGAATTTAAGCATGGGAAAAGATGGTTAGAAGACCATCCCAGAAGCGGATGTATGAGCATTTCGATAAGGAAGGAAAATGTTGAAAAAGTGCTGTCCCTGGTGGGGGAAGATCCAAGAATAATACACCAGGATATATCTAGCATCCTAAAGATCCGTTCCGGGAGTATCAACACTATATTGCATGATGACCTTTTGCTGAAAACGTGTTGCTCAGGATGGATCCTAAGGTCCACACACTAAGTGAAGCCCCCCAAAATGCTCTTGTGCAATGGTGCCACATGATGAAAACTAAATTTAACGATGGAAAAAGCAGAAGTGTCTGGGGTATAGATACAAACGACGAAACGTGGATTTACCAGTTTGAGCAAGAAACAAAGAGCCAGTCAATGACCTGGTTTTTTTCCAGATGACTAAACACCAACCAAGGTCAGACGCACAAGAAGTGCTGGAAAGTGAATGATGGCAACATTCTTTTCGTACTCGTATATTACCACCATAGTGCTGAATGACAGAAAAACAATTACAGCAGAATAGTATGTACCAAGTGTTTGCCAGAAGTGTTGAAACAGTGGCTTTAAAAAAGGGCCAAACGCGTAACGCGTGGAATGATCATGCACCACGACAATGCGTCGGCTCATTCTGCAAAGAAAAACAAGGATTATCTTAAAGCAGAAAATATCAAAACTCTGCCACACCCTCACTATCCGCCAGATCTTAAACCATGGGGCTTTTTTCTATTCCCCAAAATTAAAAATAAAATGAGGAGAATCAGATTTTGCAGTGAAAAAGCAGCCGTCACAAAATATCAAAAACATCTGAACCAGTTAAGTAAAGATGAGCGATCCTCATCATTTAAAGATTGATTTGCCCGAGTGGACGTTGCAGCCAAAGGGTTGTATTTCGAAAAGATGTAAATAAATTAAAACGTTATAAAGAAGTCTAAAAAGTTTTTGAACCACCCTCGTAGCTACGAAAACTGAGAAGTTCAAAAGTTCGATTTGCCTTTATGGTTTTTTTAATTCTTTTGCCATTTATTCTTGAACTGTTTATAAACTTATTAATAGATACTTACAGTGAACACAAAAAACTTCAATCGAAACGAGAATGATTACAATGATATCACCAACATAGACAATATTAAAGAGGGACACTTTTCTTTTGCAATGGTTTAGTTTAGATATTATACTAGATATTACCCGTGACTCTGTTTGCGTGGAAATTTTGATTTATATGTACGAAAAACTATCAAATAGTGACAAATTTGTAAACAACCCTAATCTAAAAAACATTTAATAGAATAAGTTTATACGAAAAAGATATAACATGGATGCAATATAAAAACAAAAACACACAACTAAACACAAACTAAAACACACAACTAAATACAAACTAAAACACACAAACAATTTACATTGTATACTCAAAATAAAACAAAACAGCAAATCAAGTCCGGCGAAATCCATTTCATATATTGATCGAGATTGAGATAGCTACAACAGTATTATGCACATAATTTTTAAACTTTTAATTTAAAGGAAAACACAGTTGTCAACAATCATTCGTGAACTTTCAAAGCCAGTTGGCGTAACGCACAAATCTGACTTTCCTACGCCAGGTGGGGTAAAGGAAAGCAAACTAGAATTTTTTTTATTTCCTTTATTCTGTTTCCTTTCAATTTAAAAGTACTTCTGAATGAGTCCAAAAGATAGATTGACAAAATTTCATTTTGAATACATCAAACACAAAGAAAATAAATTGAATCGTTTGAAATAATCAGTCGGAATTCCATTAAGCCTAACCTGGTTTCTGTTGGGGGAAAAGAAAACTAAGCCTTACTTATCTTTGGTGCGATTTCACTTCAGTTTTTTGGCGTGAAAGTTAGCTTTAAATTAATAAAAAAATACCCTCTCAATTAACCGGAATAAAAAGTAGACTATGTTCTATCCCTGACTATAATATTTCTTTGTGCTAAATTTTAACCAATTCTGTTCAGCCGTTTTACATGATTGAGTAACAAACATCCATCCAAACATACAAACTTTCACATTTATAATATTAGTATAAATGACAAAACATGGATTTAACATGCAGGCTTACGAATTATCAAATAGTCTTGTTCACATTTACTATAACGATGATGGATGCATCATTTGGGATATCTATATAAATTTCCATAACACATTACAGTTTAAGTAGTCTTGTTAATATAAATTCGCAAGCTATTATTTTTCCCTTCTTACATAATTCTTTATTCTTATTCTTTTCTTCATATACATTCATTAAGAATGCAAGCTATTATTGCGAAGGAGGGAAGAGAGATTCTCTTACTTTTGAAAAGGGTTATAAAATGTTTTTTTTTCAAAAGTTCCACAGCTAACAGACTTAAAGGAATCCCAAAATTGAAGTCACTATTAATTAAATAAAATTGTGCTTTTCTTGTTAATTACTTTTATTCTTTTCTTACTCATTTAATAAGTTTTCTATAATTATTATGGATTTTATACAGGAAAACTATAAAGTTTATTAGAAATTTAATAACATGGAAACTATTATTTTTCTAAGGAATCTTTCCTAGCATAATAAATTATAGACTTATCAATATTTTTCAGTGAATACATACACTAGCCTATCTCTTTAAAAATCATATAAATACAGTATAATAATTAATGTTAGTGATATTTTTTAAATTAATTAATCCATTATTATTTATTTCAATTTAATTTTTTTTCAAAAATATTTATGCTTTCAACTAATTGTACACTGTATACACAAATTTTATATAAATATTTAAAATGACTTAAATATTCTTATTAGGTTGTTGAAATGTTAAATTGAGACTTCTTGTCTGCAGAAAGTCTCCTAAGTAGCAGTCGTAGTAGAACTAAACAAGTAAATAAAACTTTCTTCAAGCACTTCTTATTTTCTATATTTATTCATGACATAATTTATCATCTTTCTTTTTCAAAAAATGTAACCCAAATTTTCAAACTAAACAAGCTTTCGTGTTAAATATGATTCTTAACAGAACAAAACAAAAAAAAAAAAAAAAATAACACGTCCCAAATGATTTGAAAAACTTCTAATTGAAAATCATTAGTGCACAGAATTTTGAGAAAACCGATTCCGATAGACAAAAGTGGTCCCACCTCTTCATTTTCGAAGGCATAAATTCATTAGAGGCGCAAAAGCCTCTTCATAAACAAACTCGCAGAAAACATTCTAATTAAAAGTTTTCGAAACCAGCCTTCTACTCCAGAAAAGGGCGGCCATTTTGCTGCCGAGGAAGCTCTTCCAAGATTAAACTTAATTACTCTCACTTGTAAATATTTCGAAGGGGATTTGTGAGGCTTAGAGGAGAAAGAGAACTGCCTCAGTGAAAAAATAAAGGAAATAAAATAAAGAAAACCATCCTAATTAAAGCACCGAATATTTACTTGATCTTCTATCTTAGAAGCTATTTGGAATAGCAGAAGCTTTCTAGAACACTGAGCTATAGCCTTCCATTGCGTTGATAAGAATGAGGAGCCACTTAAAAGTTGTAACAGCATGATGAGATGCTGTTGAATAAATGCGACATTAAATGTATTTGTTTTTAAACTTGTCTGATCTTCGGATGAATGGAGAATTATTTGTTATTATTTTCCAATTAAAGGAACTATTTACACAAAAGTAATTATCTCAAGAGATTTGTCTTTAAATGGAAATCCCTGTCTTTACCGATAAGTAATTCACGGAACACCGTTGTATGACACAAAATAGTAAGGCTATATTGAGAGCAGAGGCTTAAAACAATTTTTTTTATCTATTATTATATTAAATTACAAATTAAAGGGTAAGATAGCATATGCGATAAAATCTGTAGCAAATAATGTTATAAGGAAACGAATCTGCTCAAGTGAAATCGATCGCAAATTGTTATTTTGTTGTATTGTTATTGTTATCATGAGGGAACATTGGTATTTTTTAAGTTATCATTTGCTTTAAAATGACTTAAATTAAAATTCGTAAGCATTCAGAAAATGTATAATTTGAAAATCAAATTGTAACTTTAGTAGGCAATAATTCGTCAAATATGACAAAATTCTGCAAAATTATTATCTAATAAACTTATTTTAATAGAAATTACCCGTAAACCAACAAAATTTATAGATTAAACAAACAATTTTTTAACTTTTTTGGTTTACAGTTTAAAAAAGTTACACAATAACAACACTCTGATTTCCAAGAGAAAAACCACAACACTAAACGATAGAAACTTCAAAAGCTGTAGTGTGAAAGCGGACTCCAAAATAAAACTACATTAGTAGACGAAATATTTTTGAAAAACTATATTGTGAAAGCCGACTCCAAAACAAAAAAAGGATAAATCGCAAATGTGTTGCCTATGCATTTTGAGGCTTTAACAATTTATTGCCTTCAAATCACTACAGAAACGTCAAGCAAAAACATCATGCTCTCACATGCTTATTATTAGATTGTATAAAATATATATCTATGCATTTATAAAATCAAAAAATAAGCATAAAATTCATATCTTTAATGTTTTCAATTTATGATTTACTCACCAAAATGAATTTATATTTGAAGTGAAATCTCAGTCCTCACAAATAAGCAATATAGCATTTCATATATGATAACTATGATAAAAATAACCCCATTACGTTAGAAACACGACTTCAGAAATATACTAAAAACAATCACATCTTCATATAAATTGATAAAACATCTTGTATTTAGTGATATGGTAAACATTAAAAAGATCTTTTGTGTTTTTTAAGCGTTTATTCATTAAATATGCATAGTGATTATCGTATATTTAAAAATAAAAACGTTGGAATTATAAAGTTTAAGACACTATATTACATTTCTTATTTGCACTTCTTAAACGTATTGTGAATAGTGCATCATCCGAATTTTGCTTCACGTACAGTATCGTCTACTTGCGCTGCCTAGTCTTCGTTTTGTGTGTAATATTTCTATAGAATTCCTCATTAACTGCGTATAATATTCTTGATTGTATTTGGTCTAGTATATTGAGAAAAATTAACATGTTACTAACATGTGACTAATACCACATGTCTAATGGTTTAAGTACGTGACATTTTCCATGTTTATTCGAGCCCATGGGGAGGGGCATCTAGTAATGGAGAATGAGATGCTTAATTTGGTTGGTGGTTGGCTCTCGTCAACCCCGTGGGTACAATAATATGTGGGGTCTGGCCCTCCCATCGAATGAGGGAGGGTTGTTCGATGACCGGTGATGACCATTAGGACTCAACAACAGTTTCCGCCAGCGCTGCCGTTGCGGCGGTCCGGTCATTCAGGTTTACGTGATTTATGCCGTGTGTCAACGGAAGTTTTGAGGTCAGTTATATGATTTTTCATGTTTACTCCTTTACAAGAATTGCTAATAGTGTCTCGCCCATTATATGTTTCAGGCTAAGTATTATCTACTTGCTCTAGTCATTTTTGGGCTTCGTATACAATATTTCTGTGGACTTCTTCATCAACAAATGATAATGTACCTCAATAAATTTGATCTACTATATCGAGACAAAAATGTACGATAAAGACCATTATGATTATTTCTTTAGACCAGAAGTACTCAGCAATAGGGAGACTTTTGCTTTTATTTCTACATAACGATATATTGGTTGTCATTAAGCAGAAATTAAAAAAAAGTGTGGTTGAATATTGTGCGGAGTAATTAGTAGTCAAATCTTAGTAATTTATTGTTATAATTTTGAATAATACTGTTTAAGAAAACACCAGTAAAATAGGATTTGAAATCATCTTTCATCCATCTATTCTTATTGAAGGTAGGTTTGCTAAAACTTACTCCAAAGCTTGTCTTGGCAAACCTTCTTCCTCTAAGTGACAAATGGGCTCCAATATGCTCTCCCCTCGCATTCTGATCTAAACCAATTTAATGCATGTATAAGAAATTTATGTTTTTTAATGTGTATAACAAATTCATTCCTTTTCTTGCTAATATTTTATACGACATAATTTGTAAATAAGAATTTCTCCAATGAATATTGGTTGCAGTCAGATGAATTCAATCTTTAATTATTGAGATAATTTACACCATTGTAAGTCTTGCTGATAAACATTTAATAAGGCTGAACAATTTAATCAATCTTTATTTGGACGAATATTTATGATCAACTCTTTTAGCAACTCTTTGATAAATTCAGTATTACTTGAATTTTAAATAATGAACGGATTAATAATTTTTTAAAAATATTACATTCTTAAGTTTGTAATTATGTCAAAGCATTTATTCTCATATTTAAAAAAATTACTATGATTTTAAAAAGTTAAAATGTCGGTTGCTATTTTCAATTTTATTCTTTTTTGTTTTTTCACTAAATTTTACTTTTATTTAAAATTTTATAACTGGCTAAGAAAAGCTTTCGTTTGATTTATTGAAACGTGTATGTCACGCAACTCATTCCGTTAAGAAAAAAGTTATAATTAAGTATTAGGGTCACAAACAAATGGAAATACTATATAATACAAAATCAGCTCATTCATTATCCTTTTATAAAACTATACGTCTAACTTAAATAAAGAAAATATAATTTTGCATCTGACAAGTGTTATATATTTTCTTCTGTGATAAAATGAAAATTTTCATTCTTACTTATGTTCTTCAGAGTTTTCTTAGTATATTCACTAATTAAATACAAATTTCTGATTCTAATGATATACTTATTTGAAAAGTGGATTTAGCTATGTTGATAATAATATATCAGTAATTGTAGCTTTATCCTCTCTAACAACATATATTTTATATAAAGTTTATCTTTTTAAATTTTTGAGATCTGCATTATCGTTCTACAAAACTGATCTTTCAAACTAGTGAGAAGTCAAATACCTGTCGTTTGATTTGAAAACTTGGAAATATTTGAATTCTAGGAGCTGGAATTTGATGAACACTCTCGAATATGCAAATTATATAAGCTCAATCAATGAAGAAGTAATTGGAAATTCAGGTCCTAACGAAAGGCATGCATTATTATTTCAAAATAGTGCTACGAAGAAACAAATTAATTCTGTTTATTGATTTTCAAATAACAAATTAATTCAAATAATCTAAAAATACTTATTCAGCCGACATTGTAATTTATAATGTGAATAACTTGAAAATTGCAACATTGAACAAAATTTTGATGGTTTTGTAAATTAAATTAATAACAGGCTTAGAATGAGCTTAATTTTTAGTTTCTTTGAATATTTCATGTAAAATAGTAGTGTAAATGGAACTTCAGAATGCATAATCGATTATATGTATACGTAAACTTAATCTTATGAGTGAAATTACAGTAATAATTTTTGGATGTTTGTAAAAGGGTTTTCCTCCAGAATCTGCATTGATGAAATATAATCTTCTGAAATGGTACTAAATTTGTTTTTCAAATAATTCATTCTATAATTTGAATTTGAAGACGCAAAAAACTATTAACTTTAAATAGTTTGAATTAATTAATAAACAATAAATTTCATCAACTTCAAAAGCACCTCAAAATAAAATTAAAAATTGTATCACTTGATGTCTTTGTTTCTAGATCTCATTATTCACGTCTCTTTACAGATAACGTAATAATTTCAAATAATTTTTTCCTTCATTTACATAACTTTTATTTAACTTGTGATACAGATGTATATGAATTATAAATCTTTAAAACAGTGTTGTGCTATTTCAAACCTTTTTACTATAGGTTTCTTGTTCTCCATAATAAAAGACTTTGACTGACTAAAATATTTAACCCTTAACTGGGGAGATGCGGTATCTCAGACTATTAAAGATGGACTTTCGGGCATCCTAATTCAATTTTAGTTCTATCAAATGGATTGACCCTGAAGTTTCTTGCTTCGTAACCTTCACTACAAGCTTAATTTTTCAACCGCTTTCAGTGCATGCTTTAAAAAATATTTCAGCTATTTCTTTGCGTGACGTCTGTGAAACCCCATTTCCCTTTGAGTGATCCAATACTATACAAGACTTAGGAGATGGCTAAGTCTTGTTTAAACTTGGTCTAAACTAAGGTCTTGGTCTTAAGGCCTAAGGTTAAACTTGGTCTTGGTTAAATTAAGTCTAAATTTTGGTCCTTGAAATATCATCCAATCTATTGATCCTCGTAATGAAGTAGCAGCACTTCAGAGTCTTTTAAATGAAGCAGAGAGGGATTTTAATGATAAGAAAAATTGAATACAATTTTTTTCAATGATTTTTGCATTTGATTGGTTCTGATATGCATGTTCAAATATTAATAATTTCTTAGTAATAATGTATTTTGAAAAATTTCTAAAATATATGCCATGAGAAATATATAGAGTATTTATAACTGATTTTATACTGTTGTTAATTTCCATGTATACAATGCCCTTAAATACGTTCTGTGGAAAAATGAAGCCGATAAAAGAAAAGGCCAATCTTAAGTTTTATTTTTTTTCTCGATAATATGATTATAAAGTAAAATAGTTTAACTTGTTATAAATAAATAAAATGTAATGTGATTGAAAAAATAAAAATTCGAGTGTAAAGAAAATGGTGTCTTGTAGATCGTATCCCCCAAAATAAGTTCTGAATTTTCACCTCTTCAATTAATGATTGTATACATGTATTGAAATATCTATATATATATACTTAAATATTAATCCCATGATATTTATAATGGGTATAAATTTTGATCAGCATTTCTTAACTTGATGTAAATATCTATGGCGTGAAGAAATAAATAAATAAAAAATCCCAAAAGCTTAACTAAAAAGATCACGCATTTCAATAAAATAATTAATAAAAATAAAATACTGCTCATCAGTTGTTGTTTTCTGTATTCTTAAAATTTTCAAACTCTAAAAATAATACCTTGACAGTTAAGGCTTTTTTATTTTTAAGGTTAGAATTTGGGCTTGATTTTGTAGTCAATAAGGCATATTTGATAAAATTGCTCTTATGATTAATAAATAAATTTAATAATCAAAAAAGGATGTGACTGTCTTAAAACTTTTTTCTACTTCATATTCACTGTCATTTTTAATACAAACATTCAATTCAATATGTGCAATTCAAATCTTCCTGAAAATTATTGTTGCATTCTTATCTTGATATTTTATTAATTCTTTTCGGTCACAAGATTAAAGTACATTCGTGAAAATAATTCACTTATTTTTCAAAACACTTTGATCATTCAACACGTATGATTCAAAAAATGCTCTTATAACAATTTATATTCAAGGGATTCTTTTAACATAATATACAATGGACTAAAACATACAACAAAAACATTTTCGATGAAGGAATCGAAAACGAAATGAAGCACATTAAGAGACCAAAACGCTTGAATACTGAAATTTTTTTCGCGAAACGAATAGTTCTTTTGTTCCTCACGAGCGATTGTGAAACAGCTTAACCAATTTTAGACGATCACGAACTTTTGAGAAACGAAAACACTCAAACTTGAAGTGTCGATGGTTCGCTCACAATCTCATTCCTATTCTGAGAGTGCTGTTGCCACTTACCAATTGCAATTGTGAAAGGTGGCAGGCCAGAAATTAAAAGATACCTCAGCGCGGAAAAGAACGTGACTTGAAATCTCAAAAACTCTTTCTCCAGTTCTCGAATCTTTAAATAAAGAATGCCATGAAGTAAAGAATGGGTTGATGGAAGGATAATATGAGAAGCTCGAGTTTTCATGGTTGGTACTTTAGATGAAAATAGGAGAAGCTGGGCTCGTAAAGTATTTAAACGAGTTTGGACGTGACGATGATTTAGTATTTTCTCATTCGAATCGAATAAAATAGTCATTCTGAATTTTAAATGGAGATAAATTATTTTAATCAAAATGCCTATGTGCACGTAATAAATGGATGGCTTTAGAATATAAATTTCTTTTAAAAATTAGCATTCTTGTTTATTAAATTTCAAATTTTATCAAGAGATATAGAAAAAATTAATGTTCTAAATATTTTTAAAATCTGTCTTTGCATTTGGTTAAATATATCTATACTACTCATTTAGATTTTTATATATTTAATTCATAGATAATAAGATTTATATACAAGGTGTCGTTAATTTCAACCGACAAATTCAGAGATGTAATAGTAGGCATCAAAAGGATTAAAAATCTTCGTGCAACATGGGATCCCAAATGGCAGTTGAAAATCACAAAAACAGAGAGTCGAAAAACATTTGGAAAATGTAAAAAAGTTAAAAAAATAACAAATGGTGTGTAATTTATGAAGTAGTTTAAGTGTAAGCACAGTTAAAAAAAAATTGTTTTCATGTTGTGGATTTGATGATATAGGAAATCGTAAATTACTAAAAACAAAAGGGTGTTTTCTAACCCACATTTACAAAAAATTTACATGAAGAAAAATGAAAGCTTGAAAACTTAAAGAATTTTATATTCTATAATTTGGCGTGATTGGTTAGGTGTGTAGTGCGTTAACCAGAGGTTTTTGAAGATATTTAAGAAAAGCACCTAGTATATGTGAATTGACAGCTTGAATAATTTCAAAAATGGTTTTGCATGGTTTATTGAAGAATATAATTAACCACTTAAACAATTTAACAAAATGATGATTTATCAATAGTGATTTTTTCAAATATAAAAAATAATACTGCAGTCATTCAACTTAAAATTTCACTGTTTACCGTCATGTTATTCACTGTTACATGACAATCAATCAAACAATTTTTAACACCTAAAATATTTTTATAAGAATTCTTTTGAAAAAGTTTTTTTTATAAGATATTATGTAAATATGTTAATCAATAGGAATTTCAATTCAAGCAGTTTTTGTGTTCAATCAGAGAAATACCATACGCTATGAATACGCTAGAAACGGAATATGAATACGTTTCATCTTCATCCAAAAGCCTATAGGAGCAAAATATTGTATACTTTTTCCCTATAAAATATTATATAGAGCATAAGCAAGGGACAATATTTTAAATATTCGCAAGTTAAATCTGCAAACATATATTCAGATGAAATCCACAATTAAGTTTTCCATATAGTCATGACGTCACAAAAGTTCATTTCTTATGTGAACGGATGTAGAGGTTCTTCAAAAAATATTTTACTTCGATGCAAGATTTACTTTTTGACTTGCAAAAATAGAAATAGAGATGAAGTCTTGCAGTGTATACTTTGCATACATATTATGAAAAATTTGTTTCTTTACGGTTGCTGCACAGATGTAAAAGGAAAGGGTGAAGAAAAAAAGAATCCGACTGATAGCATTCCCACAAGAGAAACGAAAGAAGAATATGTCTGCAGTTTCGACAATGATAGTTATTACAGCGAACACAACACATATTCCCCATAGATCATGCGGTGATATCAGAGACATAACGATAGGCTATTTTCTCCACATCTGCACTAGTTCAGATTCTCGAAAATCACCCGGCGCAAATCACGACAAAAAGGCCAGGAAAGCAGTCAGCTCTTCTTGGGAAATATTTTATGAAAACATAGCACGAACTACACTTTTGAAAATCTAAACAATAAAACAAACGTAAAAGAAAGAACAAAAATACATGCAACCCCAGAGGAAAGTAAAATATTATTTCAAATTCTTTCTTTTCTTGGCTGAACGGAAAGAAAGCAAGAAGTAGGGAAAAATGGATTTCCTAAAAGTGAAAAGTTCGGCATTATGTGTTTGGCGCTGAAGAATTTCTAAAGTTCCGAATCACAAGTGGAAATTTTATGTCATTGGCTCTGAGCTGAATTCGCTCGGCCCATGAATGAATTTGTTGGGGGCAAAGACTAATAAATGCTTGCTGCTTCAGTTCGAACTCCCTGATCACGTCGTAGAATTTCGTACCAATTTACCAATTTTAGATTTCTTCGCCAATTGTTTTATTGCCTTTTTTTTTGGCGGTAATATTTATATACGTTTAGAGTTAAAATTTTGTGATAGATAAGATACAAAAATTCCAAAAGCGATACAATGTAAATCTATTATTCTGTTTTGCCTTCGAAAAGAATGAAGATAACATATTATTTTATTTATTTAAAAGTGTTCAAGTATTATCACTTAGCATTTTAAAATAATAGCTTGAATTTAAATAAATTTTAGATAACTCTTCAGGTATTTACAAGAACTTTTGATGTTCTTGAAATCTTGTATTATGTTAATAAAATTTGTAATCTACAGACATGGATTTTTGAAAATCCTTTATTCTTTTAATTTTTGAACATGTAACTAGTAATTTATAAACACGAACTTTTGAAGTTCTTTCAATTTGGTACTCTATATATAAGAAACAAATATTCTATGATTTTTTTTTCTTTGAAAATTAATTCTTAGATTTTATATAAGAACTTCTGAAGGTTTTGTAATCTCACAATCTATAAACAAGAAATCTGTAATTTATGAACAAGAATTTCCTAAGCTCTGGTATTCTGCAAACAAGAACATCTGGATATTTTGCAATCTTAAAAATTTGTAATTATAATATTGCAATTTATAAATCTGTATTTATATAATTATCAATTAAAATAAATTATCAATCAATTATAATTTATTATAAATTCATAATTTATAAGAAAGAAATTCTCAAGTACAAGTAATCGAAATTCTAAATATTGTACCATGGATTCTTCTTTAAATTCACCTGTTTCATGATAGAATTCATGTGTGATAAAGACAAAAAAATCATAAGAAAATTAGACGAGAAAATTCATCTCTGTTTTCTGTTGAAATTCTCTATTCCGACCTAGGAATTTGGTGCTAACTTCGAATAGATATTTATAAAAAATGAGTTGTAGAAACTTAAGATAAGAATCAAAGCATATCTTTATGTTTTACATCAATTTACATAAGAAATGGCCGGGATAGCCTGGTGGGATTCTCTTCCCTTGGGTTACGAGTTCCAGTCCCGATGGTCGAAAACTTTCAGGATGAGTGGTGGTGGCTGGTGATCATATAAATCTATCGTGATCATAAAATCCTTAATGTCTAGAGTAATACCACTGGGGGTGCTGATTCGGAGGTGAACTTTCTCTGCTTCAGGTCTAAATTACCATCTGTGGATGAAATGCATGAATGAAGTCTGATTCGCAAAAAAGGTTATAATGCGTGAGTAGCTAAGCCGTACACTTGTCCCTAGATGACGTTACGGAAAAACAAAAGACGCTCTCGTGGATTGAGGTCGCTGAGGGGGCTTATCTAATGTCAAGTGTCATTAAAAACAACAGCATTTGAATAAGAAGATAATTTTTTGTTTTAAAATATTCAAACACTTCCATTCATTAATCTAAATTTATATATGATTTTAAACAAAGTCCGTATCAGTCTTTTAACTAAACTCTACAGTTAAATAATATGATTTCGGATTCCAGTATCTGATTTTTGATATGCTTTCGAACATTCAACGGAGTTTCATTGCCTGTTACTTCCAATATCATACTTTAAAGTAAGATCACCAAATTCGTAGAAAATCGTTGAAACAAGATCACAAAAAGTAAGAAAACAAATAACCATGAGGAGGGAAAAAACTGTTCGTATAGCTTGTAACATCTCAGTAATTTGTTGACTTGTTTGTACTATTTCCTGAAATTAGAAAATTATGAAAATTACATAAATCATAAATAAATAAATATGAAAAGAATTATTTTGAAGCAATGTCCCTTTCATAAAGGGGTTTGGTACCTTTATTTACAATTTTAAAATCTAGGCGTTTATAATTACAAAACTATATATCATCATATATTACTGGCTTCAGCTAATCTATACTACTATTATAAATGTAAAAGTTTAAGTGTAGGGATGGATGTTTGTCCGTCAATCAAATCAGAACAGAATTGGATGAAATTTAGCAAAGAAACAGATTATAGCCTGGAATCGAACATAGACTACTATTTATTCCGGTTCATTGAGTTGTACATTTTTATTAATTAAAAACTAACTTCCAAGCCAAATTCGCCAAAGATGAGTAAAGTTCTATTTTTTCCCAACATTAATTAGGTTAGGCTTAGCAGAATTTTGGCAGATTATTTCAAACAATTTTGTTTATTTTCTTAGTGTTTGATTTATTTAAAATCAAATGTTGTTAATTAATCAATCTTTTGGATTCATTCTGAAGTACTTTTAAATTAAAATAAAACAGAAGAAAGGAAATAAAAAATTACTAATCAGCATTGCGTCACCCCAACTGGCGTAAAAAGGTCAATTATTTGAGTTAGACCAACTAGTGTTGAAAGTTCACGAGTGATTGTTGACATCTGTGTTTTCATTAAAATTAAAAGTTTAAAAATTATGTTTATTATACAGTTGTAGCAATCTCAATCTCGATAGATAAATAAAATAGACGCGACTTGATTTTAAAGAAACACGGACTTGATTTGCTGGTTTGTTTTACTTCGAGTATACAATGCAAATAAATTTCTTTAGGTTAGTTATGTGTTTTTAATATTAAATTATATTTATGTTATATATATTTTCGTATATGATTATACTTTTTATGTATGCTTTTAAGTTAGTTTTATTAATTTTTTTATTTATTATTATTTGATAGTTTTTAGAAATGACAAGAAAAAGCAAATCTAATCTTTCTAACAGGAGTAATAAAACTCTGGCTATGTAAGTAGCTATGAAAGATCTGTTTGAAGTTTTAGTGGGCACTTGCGGACTATCAGACCCCTTCCAGCTGTGGGATAAATACACAGACGCTTTTTCAGAGGATATGGCCCTCATAATGACCTAATCATTAACAGAACTTTGGTATAGATTGAAGATGAAATGATTTCCCAATCTGGAAAATGTCTCACTGATTTCGGTCTATCCCCACTGCTGGTATTACAAGCGAAATTATGCAGGGGCTAAACTATAATACATATTTTTAGAAGCGCAGGTGAATGAAATGACATTACGATTACTTCCCACTAACATCAAGTCTACGAAACGATTCTGAACCGAGAAAATAATGGAAAGGAGGGATTATTCTTTCTTGACGCACCAAAGGGGGAGGGGGGGGGTACGGATAAGACGTTTGTGTTGAATCTTCTGCTAGACTAACACCGCAAAGATCGCAATATAGCTCTGATTGCTTCCGCGGGCATTGCTACAATTTTGCATAACGGTGCCGCAACTGCACATTCCGTTTTCAAATTGCCGTTTCATCTTGCAAGTGAAGATACCACAACATGCAATATCACCAAAAACAGCGGCTGGGAAGTCTTTTTATAGCAGGGCAAGTTAATAGTATGGGACGAATGCACAATGTCGCACAAGCATGCATTAGATGCATTAAACTGCTGCCTGTAGGACATCCACGGCAATCAAGCGGTGATGAGCGGCTTTGACCTTCAGGTTAAACGACAACGCCGATTTTAGATAGTCATTGCTGACTGCTGATCAAACCGTCAGTTTTCATACATATACATCAAAATTACCACACGAATGAAATAGCGGGTAATAGCTATTTATTCTATATTTTTTTAAGGCAACAATTGAAAAATCCTTTTAAAGTTATCAACCATCCCAGTTTCCTTAAATTATGGAATAAAATCTGTCATTTTGTTCTGGTTGAAAATGTACATACATGTTCTTACCATCGGGAAAGAAACAGTATAATGATTTACTTTCTTCTTAAATCATAGAAATTAAATTTCTATGGTCTATTTGAAGGACAACGGGATATATCCTGATATCCCTGTCTATACTTATTGAAAAAAAAATCATAGATAATAGATTGACACAATAAAATAGAAAAATAATCCTGTCCAAAGATTATCAGAAGAAAGACAAATCGCTTCTACTGTTTATTGAAAAACTGTTGAGAATATTTCTCTTACTGGATTATTTTTACTGCCGCTCATCTGAAATATAGAGGGAGTATTAATAAATATTCTGTAGAATCCTCATGTTTTAGCCTTACTTGCGTTCTAAATATTGGCATCATGTCTGTTTGGCTATGAGTTACTAATAGGTATCATTTGGCATATGAAATTAAGATTAAAATTTTCAGATTCGTGCCAAATGCTATGGCGGTGGTAAGTATATTCTGGCGGTATGTCAGCAAGTAATAAATCCGTCGATAGTGAACAATTCGAGAATAATGGACTTAATACATATCAATTATTAAAAAAATTAAATATATTACTATTAACACCCACAATAAAGTATCAACAATTACAAGGGACCATTACAACAAATACTATCAACAATTACATGGAAAGTAAAAACACGTCTACTCTGTATCAGGAGGACTAGTGAAGTGAAGGGGATATAGGAGGCATCACAATGCATTGAAACAGGAAACGGCAAGTGGCACAGACATCAGAATTTGATGCCCGTGCCACCGCCTAAAAATTATGTCTGTCTAAACGTTCAAGTACAACTGGACATAATAAATGCAAAACTAAAAAAAATCCATAAATAAAAATTACTAAAAGATTAAATATTTAAAAAATAGATACCCTCTTAGCTTAATCTCTTATAGTAATTTTTAAAAAATAGAAGCCTGTGAAATTTTTTATCGTCTATCGGTTTGTGATCTCGCAAGTATATAAAAGCAACAGCGGATAAACAAAATAACTTGAATCAATGAAATTCAATATGCTATCTTAATTTAATAATAATGAACTTAATCCATAATCATAATAAAAAATAAATTTATTACTATTATCATTTATATTAGAGCAACAATTATTAGGAAAGTGAAATAACGCCTACTCTGTATGAGTAAGACTGGTAAAATGAAATATTTTTAACAGAATATAGAAGGCACCACTATACAACTAAGCAGGAAGTGGCAGGTGGTACAAACATTCCGGCCCTCGTTGAAATACAAATTTCAACGGATAAATGAATAGAAATTAGGGAACCAAAATATATTAATGCCTGTTAAATCAAATGAAATCTAAGCAAAAAAAAATAACAGATTAACAAATATATATGTAATACCAGAATGAAAATTAATAAATGATACATCCTTTATCCAATAGATAAAATACAAACATCTCTGTTATCTCTTTTAATTATTTTTCTGTCAGGAAGTATAATATTAAAAATTCTAATGTTATTATCTTTCCCAGGGACATCTGCAATTCTATCTGTGATCCATATGAAATCTGGAAGGGATTCATTTTTTACTAAAACTAGAGGGCTTAGTTCAGCATTGTTTTTGTTAAATTTTATTCTTTTTTTGAAAATTACTTAGATAATTTCTCTTCCAACTTTTCTAAATCTGTGTAGATAATTGATTGAATCTTGGCTATTTTGATAGAGTATTCTATTTAAATATTTTCTTATATAATCTTTAGATTGAAGTTCTAACTGTAGCGAACGAATTGGTAGGAAGAAAAACTTTGAAACAAAAGGTATCTGAGAAACTATTCTACAAAATATCGTAAGTTTTATAGTTTCTTCAAATAACTGATCGAAACTCACTGTTTGAATGTGAGAGATTCCATTTATACACACTCATTATTGAGCTGTAAAATGGAAGAATAAGTTCTGTTTTTAACAGTTCAAGTTCATAGAGATTAAAGCATCCAGCTATCATTCAATTAAACATCTTGCAGAACATCCTTTATACATTCCTTCCCGACATCATTTTCCACATCATTCAATTAAACATTAGCTGCAATGGGAAAGTAGTTTTTCGCATCCTTTGAAGTTGCTTTGAACTCGTGTAGGCAGGTATCATGCGGATTCGTTCCATAAGTGACAATTCAATTTATAAATTTGAACCCTTTTTCCTAAGGATTTTCTGAAAATGTAACTCTTGGGGTTTTATTTCAATTTGTCTAAACATGTATCTTAGGATTTTTGCAGCTAAAGAAAGAACGATGGTTACACGCACGAAATATTGTAGAAAATAAGTCTTCTTGCATTGCACGTCCGTTACACATAAACATTATTAAAGGAAATATTTAGATTAGCTTTTTTTGGACCATTGAAGGGAGGAGCATGATTATAAGATCCAAGCACACCGTGATAGAGATAAAGGAACCCCTCACCAGATTTTATTTCATAAAATTTTAAAACTACTTCCAAATGCTTTAAATAAAGATATTCATCAATAAATTCTGTCTAAAGAACTTTTAATTTGTTATTACTATCTAGACGTCTCCAAAGTTTTTCAAGACGTTTAGACACAATGGTAATAGAATCCCATAAATTTGAATTCTCTTTTTTGTCTGAGTAGTAGTGAAACAGAATATCTACCATAAGCTTTCCTAATGTGGGTTTCCTTCCACAAGGATTCCTTTCAAAATTATCTTCACAGTATGAAAGTTCATCGTTTAGTTTGCTCTTCGTAAATATTATCAATTGCCCAAAAAAGAGCTGTAGGTATCATCAAAATTACTTAAACTCATTGACATGAAACATTGATTTGGATAACACGATTTATCATTATACGGTCCTTCCACAATAAATCCAAATTTAGATTCTTCTAATCTAGAAACTATTAAAATTAGACAATTTTATTTGGTTTGGACCAAAAAAGAATTCACTTGCTCGTTAGGAAGTGATTCCTAATCTTTGAAGGTTGATAAAAATCTTTAGCCACAAGAATAGAATCTGGAGGAACTATGAACTCCGAATTATTTATCTTTTTCGAAGGATGTATTTTTATTATTTCCGAATGAGGAAAAAATTAGCATCTAAGTTCCCAACAGCTGCTTTTGCAGAATGATTAATTCACGTAAGGAAATTATTTAGTTCTTATACGATGGAGTTGGATTTTATTTTTCTATTCCTAAAATGTCTGCTTCCTTCTAACGTTAAATAATTATTTTCCGAAACAGAATCAAAAACGCAACGAAAAGTATTTTCCCTTTCAAACTAAGAAAAAAAAACATAGCAGTATCAGGCAATCCTTTGCTAATGGAATCTCTTTTGGAAGTCAAGGTCACTGATGACTAAGACGTTTCGCTCAATGCAGAATTTATTTTTTGATTAGTAATACATTTGTCTTCACATAGTAAGATATTCTGCATTGCATTAATTTTGTTTTTTATAGTTAATATAGAAAAAAAAGAATTCGGCAATTATTAAAATGTTTCGTTGACAGATAGCGATTGCACACATGGTTTAATCTAACAATTTTGTTCCTTTTAGGAATTGGAAAATATTTAAATTTAACGCATCTACGCAAGGATGATAAAAAGAGACGGTCATTCATGGCGCATTTATTTTGCTTGATTTTAGGTAAAAGAGATTAGACCAATTATTATTACCACTGAACACGAAAGTATTTTATTTTCTGTTGAGTTATTTCTTGTAAAGAAATCTGATTTAACCACAGATTCTAGCTGTCAGCATCTTAATTCCAAAAGTTAAAAGAGTTTTTATAAGCTGGGAATTTTAGCAGTTGATAGACTTCTAGAAGAATAATGCTTGAGATTCCTAATCAATTTTATTATTTATCACATGTAATAACATTGCACCAGATAAAAGATTAGATCGCAATTTTAGATTTTTTAAACAGCGTGTATGATTTCTAAAAGTATCGATTAATGTTTTGATTTGAATAGAATTTTCATTATGAAATTTATTAATCGAAAGTATTTCATATATGTATATATCATTTTGAATTATTTTGATATCTA
>JAPMOQ010032915.1:0-10562 GCA_026543055.1 Argiope trifasciata
ATTCCACAGGTTATTTTTTTAAAATTTGAATTCTAAAACATCTGCTCTAATTTTAAAATAAAATATAAATACATTCCAAAGTCTGGCATTTAAAAGATTTCCATGCAATATACTTCAAAAGTGACATGAATCTTATGATAACTGAAAGGAGATATAATGGTAATAATAAAACAGATGTAAACTGATTATTCATCTCTGTTTCATTCAGCGTTGAAATTCTATTGAGCCTAACAAAGCACCAAAAAGTTTAATGATTTTATTAAGATATTTTATTGTTTTTACAAATATAATGAAACAAATGTTTCAATTTAAAAAAACGTTCTCGTATCTATATCTGAACGTATTGTATAAGTAAAACAAAGTCAAGAAACTTTTAACAAATCTCTACATTTTATATATTCCTAAATTTAAAAGAAAAAACAAAGAGTAGAGAACAGAAGTATGTCTGCCTGTACACACAATATTTCAAAGAAAATACATCGTTGTTGTTAACAGTAGTCGGCAACTTTTAAATATTTAATCAAATTCTTTAGGGTTTAGTTATATTAATATTCAACTTTAAAGCAACATTTGGGATATTTTGGGACGGACTTCGTAATTTTGAGTCGTGGCCAAATGAAAAGCAGGCCCCCCTTTCTCCAAACTCCCAAGCTATAACAAAGGGAGGACGTTTGGCCCGGACGGATCTAAATTTTACAAGGCCCCTTACGCAATGAAGCTTCGATGGAATCTAGTGTCAAACCTGAAACCCGACAGATTCGAGAACTCCCCAAAGCCGTGTACATTTAAAAACGCATATTCACTTAGATGGTTGCCATTTATCATAGGGGCTTTTTTTTCATCAAAATTATAGATGTGTGTTATGTTTTTGATCCAATGCAGTGAGAGGTTGATTGTCTATTTATTTGTGTTTATGTGAAAGTAATTACTGAAACACATAATAGCTGAGATCAATGAAACTCCGAAACAGTACGTTTGTATCAAATTTTGGCATCATTTAGTGCTAGCACAAAGGAACAACCCTTCACACTACGTTGAAGTTAAAATCTAAATGAATTATGTAGTGTGAGTTTATGAGAAAGTAGATTTTCTTTTCTTTTACTACCTACACATTTTTACAACTACAAATTTTTTCTCAAAACATTTATTTTAAAAAGAACCTATCTTGTCGTTGATAGGAAAGTCAACATCGACATCAGTAAACTTTTAAATATTCAATTATCAAAACGTTAAAATAAGTATCCTTAAATTCACTTGTTTGAAAGGAAGTAATAATCAAGCCATACATCAATATTAGTTATGTGATTAGACGAGAAGTTTGTAATGATATGTTTATGACAGTTTAACTTTGAACAAAAATATTTTAATGATACATCAGTTTCAAATCTACGTTTTTTACATTTCAAATTGGAAATCAGAGATACGAAAAACCAGTTAGAAAAATTATTTATTTTTTCCATTGAATGTGGCATTTGTATTTAATAAGTCACGAGTTTCTAAAAAGTACTTTACATTTTTACATTGAAACCAGAGATAAAAAAAAATCAGAATTTAAACAAGGTCAGATTCTACATCTCGTTTCTTTTCCAAGGACAAGTGGCATAAATCAGACTGAAATATGATGTTGTATGAGTTTGTTTCTCTTTTTCTATAATTTTAAAGATCACAAAACTCATTTTCTAGTGATATACGTAGTGTAATATTAAAAATTGTACCCTAATAAAAATAAAGTTACGATTAACACTTCATTAACAGAAAAAAATACCGTAAGTTACACGATTGAGATTGAAATGACAGTTTCTACTCGATATTTTACTCTGGGAAGTTCTTATTTATAAATTTCATGTATATTTGCATATTTAAATACATGGGAAAAATAATACTGGCAGTAGAAGCAACTATTTTTATGTGTAAATGAACACTTTTTTTATGATAAATAAATTTTACAATTCGATGGTTATATTCTAGTCCTTACAACGTTATTTGAATGAAGAAATGCAAATAAAATTGCGTTTCACTTAAATGCAGACAAAGCATTCATTTAACCTTTCCCCCCAGTGATTTCATATTAATTTCAAATAAAACGCGAGAAAATCTAAATTAAAAGAGAGAGAGCGTTAAAATTAGAAAAAAAGTATAAAACACTAAAAATTTATTTATTTATTTTCCTGATTTTTACATTTAGGATAAAAATAGATTGTTCTAAAACATGTGTCTCCTTTTTCAATACGGCTTTGGTGACAGGATCTCGGTTTCCGAAACAAAGGTTTTCAGCACCCAATTTGGCGTGCACCAGGTCTGCTTGCATAACAGTTCTGCTTTGGAATCTGGCCTCGAACCTGAAGCCTTTCGGTTCCGCAGCAGAGACCTTACCACTAGGCCACCGCATCTCGATTCCAATGAAGAATCGTTGTATAAGCGGACCTGATGCACGTTAAGTCCCTCGGGATCAAATGCCCTTTTGCTGGTATGATGTGGAAATTCGGTGTGCAGGGCAGCTCATGTGTCGTTCTCGTCCTCTGACCGCTGTTTTCTAAATGACGAGTTTCGTCCTATACTAGCTCTAGTGTTGATTTTAAAAAATGGGATGCAAATATAACTAAATTAAACTAAAACCTTTTTCAACACGCTCATGCATGACAATTTAGGTGTAAAGAGACAGGCGTTACAATAAACGCTATTTACCAGCATGATTCAAGTGCCCAACATTAAAATACAACGCGTTTACACTTACACAAATTTTTTTCATATGATGCAAAATGCGGGTAAATTAGGGGTGGGTCCTGCATAGTTAATGTGGAACTATAGCACTCAACTTGTTCGATGCTTAAATGTAATCAAGAGTGCATTTTGTTTTGTACATAATGCCTACATTTTACATGTCACGGATTTCCTCTTCAAGCTTTCAGTCTCTAGGGGAAGATTATTTACATTGAAGACAAATGACTATTACTTTTTAAATAAGTACCGATTTCTGCTGTTTTGTATGCTACGTATCAGGTGCATTTGTTTTTCGAGCTATAGTACTCAACTTTTTCTATGCTTAAATGTAAGCACTGGCGCATTTTCCTTTGCACATAAGGCCTGCATTTTTCATCTCACGGATTTCCACTTCGAGCTTTCTGTCTTTTAGGGGAAAATAGTTTAAATTGAAGACAAATGACTGCTACCTTTTAACTAAGTACCGATTTCTGCTGTTTTATATGCTACGTATCAGATAACATTTGTTTTTCCGCTCAGTTTTCTAAGGAAAAAAAAGAAATTTCTTGGAACTTATTTTAGTATTAAAAGTAAAATTTAAAAACCAATCGAACACAAAAAAAAAGGAAAAAAAAAAAAAAAAGAAAAAGGGAGGATAATTAATCGTTAATAAGATTAATTAAAAATATTATACTATGAATTTTTTCGTAAATTAATACGAAAATAATAATCTTTCTCTTTATGTATTAATCTTACATTTTGCTTAAATTTTTACAAACAAGGGGTAAAGACTGCAGGAAATATGATTTAGAAAATTCTTTTAAGTTCGTCTTTTAATTAAAATTAATTAAAAACTGTTGATTGCTTGCCAAATTTTTTTCTATAACATGTTTTTGAAATCCAACTTTTTAATGAATTTTAATCAAACTAATAAATTTTAATAGAGAAGACAAAATTTACGTTGCATTGAAAAGCGTAACTATGCACTGTTGTATTGCAGCATTTCCATATCTGTCACTTTGAGTAATATTTAAGGTCAAGCTTATATAATTATAAAAAAATGAGATTTAATTATTAAATTATTATACAATAAACCTTTGGTGGCAGCGAACGTTCAGAACACGATTTGGGCCACACTGACTGTATTTATTGTTTCCATTTATATCCTTTATATAATAAAACCCATTATTTTTTATGGACATGTTCTAACAATATCTCTTTTAATTACAAAAATTAAATAAATCAATAAAAAATAATCCATGGAATCTGAAAGAAAAAACCAAGTTGATAAATTACCAGAATCTGAAAGAAAAAACCAAGTTGATAAATTACCAAAAATGCAAAAGAAAATCAAAAGCTTTGATGCTATTACAGAAAACTAAAACTTGAAATAGTTTTAAAAACAATACATATGTTTTATTGTTTCCAAAACAGTTGACTTTAAAACAATACAAGATCAAAGCGAAAAATGAAGAAAAGTATAACCTGGTATACAAAAAATTTGGATTTTCAAAGATGAATACTTGAATTTACTTTCAGTACATCAGCGAGAAAGATTTTGCTCCAGACATAAACTCAAAATTGTTTGATTTCTTGAAGAAATGAATAAAAGCTGAAATCTAAAGACTGTTACAATTTTAAATTCATCGTCAAATTAAAAGTTGAATCAAGACGTTCACCAATTACAGAAGAACCTTTAAAATAGAATAATAATATAAAAAGAGATAAAATATTTATCTTAAATAATATATGAAAAATACAGAAATAGTTTAAATAGCATTTCTTATAAATTTTGTTATTATTTTTTCTATGAAATTTGATTTTGTTATATTCTAATTTGAGGAAATAAGCAAATCCCTATAATCTGAACGAATGCTTATTTTATATCGGGAATTAAAAATTATTCCTAACTGTACATTATTTCAATAATCCAAAAAATAGATTGTTTTTCAAAAATTGTTAAAAATATTGAAGGTTTTAAACATGATTAGCTCTCTCTTCTATCACAGAAGTTATAGCAAAATATTATAATTTTTAACATGAACTACATCAGATTTTATTAATTTTATTTATATAATTTTGTTTCGTAAATTAATATTTCTAAAAAAATACTCTTCAAAGATTAAAATTATTCTTAAATTTGACTTTTCTGCCGTTATTTTACGTTAAATGAAATCGGTACTGATTTTATAGTCAGTACTATGTTGTGGGTACCTTAACATTTATATATAAAAATGCTTAAAACATTAGAAAAATATTTATATTTTATAAATTACAATTTTAAGTTTCTATCTATTTCATTGCATTTGTTTAGTTTTTAAAATAAAACTTAAATAACACTGATTCCAAATGGGGAATCCGGATAGCCATAAGCAAATAATTTGGAACAAATAAAATCCATATATTTTCTCAAAATTAAAATAAAATATAATTAACAAGTTGATAAATTTAAAAATTCTAAACTAATTTAAATAGTTTGTAAAAAGTAGGATATGTGCATTGCCCAGGAATGCAAGGTACCTAAACCCTCGACCGTCCACAGTGACACCTTCAAAGCGTCTTTTCTCTGCGCATTTGACTTTTTTTCTTTCTTTTTCTATTTACCACTAACATTGAGTTTGCTTCAGCTAGTAGTAATAAAAAGTTTTCATGCTTGTATTGGCGCCATCTATGATTTTAATAAAGGACTATAATTTAACTTCAAATATTTGAGATTTGTAATTCCTCTTAAGATATTCTAATAGAGGATGCACATTTTGCTTTCTCATATACGATGTATAAAGGAAGTAATGTAGTCTTCAAAAATTTTGGACTCGAGGTATTGTCGAGTTTCTAAATTTTAATATCACTCTGTGTTTTTGAGAAAACTATTTTTAGAAAATGGCTGTTTGTGGCAATGACAAATCAAAAAACGCATTGGGTTAAACAGATGAAATTTGGTAAACGAGTTTTACACTAAGTTTGTAGATTTCTATCAAATCTTTAGCTGAATCAAAGCAAGAATTTAATCGAATATAAGTATAAAACGGTTGTTCTAATATAATTTAGCAAAAAGACAAATGGATAAAATTCAGTTCATGAATTTAACACGCTTAGTGTAGAAGACAAATTAAACAAAGAGTTAACCTTCTGTCGGTTTGAAGCTTCAGAAACGTGTCAAAGCGATAACTCAAAAACATGATTACTTAAGCATACCAAATCTATTATGTGATTTTATGACTACAAATATAATTTTGTGGTGAATTCCGGTTTTCAATCGGATGTAAAAATATGTCTAAAGAACAATTCAATTTTCAAACACTATTAACTGCATGCCAAGAAGACCCCCCCTCCAAAAAAAAAAAGGGAAGAATCATACAATGGATTAAGTAAAAATGCTGAATTCAGGTCAAAAGCTAATATTTTATACCCTACACACTGCAAACCAATGCCACTACTAAGCCTAATAGCTTGTTATTCCATTGAAATATAATACGCTATTAGGGAATGTGCGACAAAGTTTGGGAGAGACAGCTTTCGTTGGACTCTATTGAATTTCTAGCTTACAAACCGTTCAGCTTGTAACCGATCAGCGATTTTTTGAACATCTGCAATGATTATGATAGTAATGAGGAAATCACTTATTCCGTTGATTTTAATATGGGCACTAAAATAATTATGTAATTACTGTTGTTATCTTTCCGGGAATTAAGTTTTTTTAACTTCCTACTCTTCAGACTTATTTTATTTTTTTTTAAAAAAAGAAAAGAAAAAAGGAAGCAAGTACAAAAGGTTTAGATCTTCGGCGCCTGTGATATTCATTCGTCCTTCAAAGCCCAATTGTTATGTAAATCACAATTTTATTTTCCTAATAGCTCTAATAGTTGTGATTCATGAGGCTAAAGAAAATCAAAATTTCTCAGCTCGAAAATATACGAATCGAAATAAATTTAAGAACATGATAACTTTCCCATGTTTTCATTTCCCAATGTCACATTTACATATGTTTTGGCGATCGATCTTAAGTCTTCTAGATTATGATGAGACTGTTTGTGAAAGTTCATTAACATCTTGGCGCATTTCTTTACCAATAAATAAAATGGAAAAAAGAAAAAGATTTCTCATCGTAGATCAACTTTCTGGTCTGGAGCCAAAGTCTCATGTGATCTCGTAGATAAAAAAAAAAGCATCACGAATGAGTTATCACCATTCTTAAACTGTAATACCAGACTTTTCAAACGCTCCTATTTTAGTCCAGAAGAAAGCTTTTGCATCTCCCCGAAGCTTTCTGACTATTCAGAGAAGTGAAAGAATGCGTGAAACTGATTTGTTTAGATGAAGCTGGGAATTTTCGGATTTACTGTCCAGGCACTTCAAAGGAAGGTTGAGAAAAGAGAAAGAAGCCAATAGTTTCACTCTTTAGAAGAAACACACTCAGACAAAAGCACTTAAGTCATTTCTACAACTGCTCATGTGTAGCGCAGTCCTTTCTTCGTTATAGGATAAAGTGTCTGATTATTTAGCCAGTTCTTTAAAATCTGATTCATATCACCATAGCATCCTTATAAATAATGGAGCATCCCTATTAATTGTTGCTGGGAGAACCCGCCCCTCAATGCACAGAATGCCAATGCCAACTGTCAGTTAAACACATTCTGATTTATTGCCCACAATTTATTTTACAACGCATTGGTTACTTTCAGTCACCCCTCTATCATTTCTTCACAAAATGAATCATCCTCTTCTTTTTACTTTATTAATAATCATCGGCTTTTACCATTTGATTGAATTTAAAAAAAGTCTTCTTACCATTAATATTGACAAGTCATGATAATTGATAAGATTTTATATCATTGTTTATACAGCAAGGTTTTAATTCATATTATGTTTGGTGCTGTATAATCAAGAATGGTTTTTGCGCCACAAAATCAAATCAAAATTAATACATAATTTTGAACAATATTGTTAAAATATCCACACAACGTTGTCCAGTATTTAGATGACCGAAGAACATTGCGGAGATATCGTACAGTGTACTGACAGGGATCTTCTAATGAGAGTAATTCGGATCTAAAGATTTACTGATAACTTTATTAAGTGCCTAAATTTGAATACATCTTAAACATAATGAATCTGATATTACGAGAGTCAAAGATTTTTGCATGTTTTCTAAGAAACAACCCGTTTTCTTAAGCTTCAAACTATAGTTTTCACATCATCTTAAATTCTCAAAACTAGAATAATACTCCAAGCGTTTCGTAATTCCATCGATTTCGTTTATTATCTTCACTTCATACTATAATTTAAAAACCATTGCTAGATTCCAAAAGGTTTACAATTGATCACCAGATATTATACAAAAAATAAACGAAACATAAAAAATAAAATATTTTTATCACAGAAAAAAAATCTTTTACTTTTACTTTTTAGTAATATTTTAACTGAAATAAAAATAGTAGCAGTTACAAAATGTGTGAAATGGATTATGTCTATTAACAGATTAAGGTTATGTTATTTACCGAACAAAACAAAGTGGCTAAACTTCCTGTACTTCATTTGGGAAATCAAGTATTAGAGGATGAGAATGCAGTGCTAGGCTAAACAACCAAAAATTTGAATGCTTCCGATTTTTCTTTTCCATATTTTACTAGAATTTCTTAATTTGTTGGGTTACCTGTTGTTTTGTTCTCCTTGAGTTTTGACTTTTGACAGGGAAAGTCTTTTGGAATTATCCATTTACTCATTTTCAATTAATGCCAATCTACTTAACATAAAACATCTAGTTCTCTACGCTAAATTGTTTAAAATGGTTCGTACGATTTTATAATCATAATTAAATTGAAGCACAGGTATAAATGATTCTAACTGCATTTATTTTAACACTAGCAAATACTGTTTCGGAATTCCACTTCATGTCATTAAAATATTCATTTTGCATTTTCAGTGCAAACACTTGCAGAATAATTGCTGATAATTTAAAGGGACAAACAAACAAACTGCCGTTATTACATTTTTTATATCATGCCATTTATCCTTGAAATATTAGTCCAAAGCCCTTGCTCATTGTACCTACCGCAAATACTTTTCCTGTATTGATAATGCAATAGTAGACAAACATTGCAATAATTGCACTTTGTATATATGATAAGCAGTTTTTGTTGTTGGGAACTGTAATTTCGAAATAGTTTTGTAATTTATCGATACAGAGAAGGTCAGTTTCTTTTTTCTGCTTGGAGCTTGAGTACACTTTTAGTAATCCTTGTCTATGTATTTCAACATAATTTTTTTCACAAAATTCACACCATTAATATTCTTTATTCCATTTTTGCAAAAAATGCAGAAAAATTACCAAATATTACAATTTTCCAGAATGCTACTTTTAGTTTAGTCTTGCTTAAAAGTATGTTACAAACGTAATAACATTTTTTAATACACTTAGGTTGGAAAAAAATATAAACATTTAAGGAAGGAAAAGGAAACACAAAGGGAGGTTATCTAGATTATAGAAAAAGTAAAGGTCAAACTCTTTTTCTGTCAAAGTAGTCGGAATTATTTCTAACATAGTCTGATATCTTAAAAGCACAGTTTTGCGGCTCCTCTATGATTTAACTTTCAAAGTATTGTAAACATTTTTTATTTTATTTAGCACGCAAACTATAAAAATTAAACATACCCTTTCTTCCATAGTTTTCAACAATATAAGAAAATTATGCCATTAAATATTTGATAAAACAATGAAAAATATCTAAACGTCAGAGAAATAATACAAACTATAATCCAAAATCAAATTTTAAAAATTGCTAAAATTTAAAAACAAGTAATCACTTTTATTAAATTGGTGTTATTCAAAATATTATAAAATCGACATTTTACATACAATTCTTTGAATTTTAAGCATTAAACATTTCATAAAATAATGAAAAATATTTAAATTTCAGAGAAATAATACAAACTAAAATACAAAATCAGATTTTAAAAATATTTTCAAAAATTGCTGAAATTTAGAAACAAGTAAGCAGTTTTATTAAATTGGTGTTATTTAAAATATTATAAAATCGGCATTTCATATACAATTCTTTGAATTTTAAGATGATATAAAAATTATGTATGAACTGCAATAATTAGAAAATATTTCTTTAATTGTATTATATGGATAGATCTGAAGTGATTTTAATTAATGAAACTTCATTTCTGCTGGCCATCATGTTCCCACAGATTTAATGTTGAAAGAATGAAATGTCAAGTCGCGTTGTATTGTCGGTGGCTGTGGTATAGTTCCCTCTCGTTTCAAATCATAAAGGTTAGTCATTTTGTGACTTAATCTTTGTTATCTTCGTAAAACTTTGTTATTACAAAAAGGATTCACTCTTACAGGCATTCATTGATTCACTCCTACAGATTCATTTTTGATTTATTTAACCGAAAATAAAAATATTTTTTCTTTGATGGCACAGCCTGTTTACGTTGATATATATATATTTTTTCAAATTATTGAGAAGCAACAAAAATTTCCTTCCAGAAAGTAGCACATTAAAACAAGAAGCCATTTAAACATCAGATGAATTCTAAAGAATCCATCAATCAAAATTTTCAATAAAAAATGAAAGAATTCTAAAAATCAGAGTGTGTGATAAAATGTTCTTACTAAATATTATTATAAATGGATCAAACTTCAGAAAATATCAGATGTCCAGTTTCTTGTTTCATTGGTTTCAAGAAGAAGAGGATATTTCTCCTTTTTAAATCTGTTTTTTTTACGAGCAAAATAATAAGAGGAGCATTTTTTTTTAGGAAATCGAACTCAGTATTCATACAAATGCATATCTTCATTTTTATTCTATTAAAACATAATTTCATAAAACAATTTTAGAATGAAGGAGAAC
>JAPMOQ010032915.1:10962-31760 GCA_026543055.1 Argiope trifasciata
GTTTTAATAGATATTGAGATACGGCTCATTTAGTCCATAAAATTATACTCTTCTTAAACACCCAATCAAATTGCGAATAAAATGAAGATAAAAAGGAATTTAGAGTAAAATATTTAAATATAACACTAAGAAGAATTTTATTTCTTCAATTGATGCATTTTTAAGCTCATCGTTAATCAGGAAAGTGCCCTCTTAAAATATTTAAGGCTTTCAAAAAGAAATTAATTAACTCTTTGCCTCTTAAAATGTAGTTGTAAAAAGTTTCGTATGCTGTAAAATATGAGCCAAAAATTTCTTTAAATCATGACGCCTTGGAACCAATCTTATTATTTGGTATTTATATCTCGGCATGCCACGCTGTGTCAGTGTTCACCATACAACCACACAAAGCTGTTCATTTATCAATAAGGAAGTGAAGGGTACAAAATAAAAATAATTAATTACCACCTACACATCTTCATTGATAGGAATGCGCGCTTTGCATCAAGTGTGTTTTTTCCATCGATAAAAAGTGTAATTGAAGAAAAAATAATTCTGGATAAGTACTGACATCTGAATTTGTTGCAGACAATAAATAAATAAAAACAAAAATCTGAATGAACCCTCGCTCTATGCTTTCAACGCAAGCGTCTTGGATCGAATCCAGACAGGGAATTTGGGAGAGCCATTCATCAGTCTAATCACTGACGACGATGGATCCTGACATTCGAAATAGCAATGACACAAAGCGGCCGCGTAGAGTGCTGTTTTTTTAAATGTTAGAATAACATTAACTTCCGTTTGTTTGGAACAACTCTAGGGATAAGTTCTGCATTTCGTTTACTCCAAATAGAAATTTTAAAAGTTGAGCATGGAACGAAAGAAGATAAATTAGCGCAGGGGTGGCAAGCCTTTATGGATCAACGTACCATTCTAAAGAAATGTTAAATGAGGTATAGATGTACCGTCTAATAATTTTTGCTTATGATTATTGAGAATATAAAATAATTAAATACTAACAACTCAAAACTCTTTATTTACTACGAAAAAATACATTTTACATTGCATAGTAGTAAATGTCTTAGTTATACGTGTAATTCAAATTTAAGTAACATTAGTGTGACACCTGTTGTTGCAGATTAGATGACAAATCATTCATATTAGGATTGTAAGATGTTCAGAACACTATAAACTATGAAATTTTTGAATCGAATTCCGTGTTTACAAAATTTTATTTCTGACATTTTATTATATAACTTTTTATTATATTCTTATATTACTTGTTAACTTTTCTGTTTCAATGCATTCTAATTTTTCCCTTGTTTCAATAAATTTTTGAATCCTTATTGAGATAGATTGGAAATTAAATAGTTGCATTTCCTAATCTTCGATTACCAACCAATCGAATTGCGACAAAGTCAGTTTATCGAATGAAGTCACAAGCAAGCCGTTTTGCAAACCGTAAAATGTAAGCCGTTTTGATCGGTGGCGTGCCTAAAATATTGTGTCGCGTGCCATTGGTTTGCCATCTTTGAGTTAGAGCATCTCCAAGAAAGACTTACACCAAATAGAATTTTAAAAACACGAGTAATGAATAAAAGAAGGCAAATACATCTGTGAAATTGGCAGAAGTGTCATATTTGATAACTCATTATGTAAAATGGGTACATTTTATTTTAGTTTCCATAGTTTTATTTTTTCGAACTAAACTAAACTGAAGCAACAAGATAGCTAGCACTAACAAGATTAATCATGAATTTTCATCCTTGATTTGACATGTAAAAATATGTTGTTGAGTTGTTTCTAATAGCCTTTGTCATTGCCAAGCCCGCTGACTACAAAAATCCGCGATTTAAGCCGAAGTTTTACGTCTCTTGTTTTTCAATAGCGCCCTCTATGGTCAAGAGTACGAGTTAGCTACTTACGTGTCACAGCCCTTTTTACTGTGTGGATCTCATTCATACAATTTCACATATCGTAATTTGAACCTGGATCAGAAAACGATCCTCTCTGAAGTAGTACCCTAGTGGTATTACTCTCTACATGGAGTATTTTGTGATCAAGACAGATTTAAACTTGCGCCAGTCACCACTAACACGAGCATATTGCATAATGCATATTGAAAAAGTTCGAAGGAAAATTTTTTTGAAGATCTCCTCCTCTCAAGTTATACTATGCATAGAGCATGATTGCACAATTTTAATGATTCATGAGATATTTTTGGTGAACAGTTTGTTCACCTCAATTAAAGGGTGCCAAAATTTTCATTTAAATATTTTGGGTAAATTGATCCTACGCAGACTGTTAAACTTCAAGTTTTGATAGACATATAATTATCTTGGAAGCCTTAAGCTTTTCTTTTCATTGAGCAATTTATTTCTCTAATTTTCTGTCTACAACTTTAAACAGTTACGACAGTTCGTAGTGATTATTTTGGATCCAAGTCAAAGTTATCATTCATCCAAATGATTAGTACAACAAAATGGTACAGAAATATTTCAGTTTTATAGAAATAAAAGAACAAGGGTATTGAAATCAACTCAACACGAAAAAAAAAGTCGCATCGTCCTATTTCGATCCTCAATAATAGGAAAAGGAAGCTAGGATCAAATATCAGTAATAACAATGAGCACTATTTGAGTTTATTTTCAATAATAAAATATATCATTGTTAAATGCGCTTATTTTAAAAGCGCTTAAAATATATATTTTGAAACGAATTAGAAATAGATAAAAAAAAATTATACGGCACAAAATTGATATCATGGAACAGAAAATATTTTAAATTTTAAAACGGCATAAAAATAACTTCTGTTCTTCCGTGCATCATTTTATATTGAAACAAATTTCAAATTTTCTCTTAATTATGAATGAATTCAAAAATTGCAATAAAAAATTTCAGATCTCCCGCCGAAATATCATGTAACAAGTTTAGTATGGTAAGACAAATAGTCTCTACAGTAGAGCTCCAACACATATAGAAACGTATATTCATTTTAATCTTCTCGCATATAAAGCACAGAGAAAGTATCGTAAACATCAGAAATTCCGAACTCGATATTTTTTTTTTCAAATCTCCTCGTTTTAGATTTACCTAAGTTCAATAAACTCAATTTTTGAAACATGTCAGTCTGTTTGCAAAAACAATACTTATAAATGATTCTAGCTACATTGATGAAACGGTATATGGATTTAAAGACCAATATTTTAAAATAAAATTTTGAACGAAATCCATTTATTAGAAGTCTATCTAGCTGGCTGTCCTTGTACAAAGGAACTCGATAACTCCAAAACGTGAAGCGCTAGGCCGGTAACATTTGATACGCAAATTTAACACGTTCACTGCCACTCCCCTTGTCTGATATCAGGACCATCTATCTAATTAGATGATCCCTTCTTTGCTACCTTTTAATTATAGTAGAGAAGGTGTCATCTAATAACATAGAGGGCTTGGTCCTAGAAAAAAAAAACGCAATCTACGAGTTATCTCGTAGGAGGCAGTCAACGTTTTAATATCCCAATTCTGGAATTTTTTAAATCAAAATTTCAATCAGATCTGCCAATGGATTTCCTTTCTTTCTTCCATACTTTGACCTCCATGTAAAAGCGATAGCTCATAAACTCAAACACTTACATTAATGAAATTCGGTATGTGGTCCTGTGACTGCAATTGTAGTTCCGAATCAAATGTTGATCGCAATTGGCCGGTAAATAAATTTGCCAAAATACATATTCATTCGATGGATACCGTAAAAATATTGGAATCGCATTAAGGATGCATATTTCATAACTATTATTCTCCACTGCCATAAAAGACATTCGTGTCTTCTAATCAAATTATACAATTTTTTGCCGGTGACAAGAAAAATATCAGTCTTAGAAAGCGAAAAATTTTATGCTTTGAGGTCACCACTCAAACTGGTTAATAAAGAGAGGGCTGCATGCATAAAAGTGCATATTGGTATTATAATTGTTAGTTAACATGATATTAGATTTAGTGGTAAAATGGATACACATAATGAAACATTGCTATTAAAGTATATCATAATAGAATAAATCATACTCCTGTTCTTAAAAAATTGGCTCAAAGTGATTTTTATTTTTCACTGATAAATGACTACATAGATATGAAAAGATAACTCTAAGATAAGAGCCAAAGCTTATAGTTTTTAGGTTTTTAAAAAGTGTTTTATAGATGACTTAATAGACGCCTTGCCTTCCTCATTTAATTACGATAAAAAGAAACGAGGCCAGATTGTCGCGATCTGAATATTCAGGAGAATATTGTATTTCAAAGTCACTGAACATAAAACTATGCCAGTATGTTAATGGGAATGCAAAGCTGCTCGAATGAATTCCTATTAAATTACATACTTAACTTATTACACAATTACCTGATTTATCAGATGGAACATCAAAATAAATGCAGTATCATCCATTATCTTTTAAAAAGCATGATCCGAACCATTATCTTTTCGAAACCAGCTACAAACGATTCATTTTATAAATCAAATTTACAGTAACCAGAACCATGAAGGAATTGCAATATAATTGGTAGGAAATAGAACAGACAAAATTCTATTTGTTCTGTTCTACATTAATTCATTAAAAAAAAAGTGAGTTACGCTTTCCAAGCATAATATTTCTTCATTTGCAGAAACTCTGTTAGCAACTGTAAAAAAATGGTATTGCCCAGTCATAAAGGCTGTCAGTGAAAAGTTCTAACTCATACGAGTCCTTTCTACGAATGTACTAACAAATAAAATTTAGATAATTTAATTAAATCCCGAAATAAATCTATTAGAAAAACAGAAAATTCCTTTGATATGTGATAAAACATCAGAAGTGCTTTAATTATTCTACCTTTTAAGAAGCCCGTAATCAAACTAACAATTGAGTGTTACAGTGATTGAAGGTTAACTAACAATTCTGCAATTCAACACATCCAGAAATTAGAATAATTTAGTAGTAACAAGACAATGTAGATGGCACCACTACAGTTTTAATAAAATTATATGAACTGGTTGTCAAGTGCTACCTGTTACATGTCAAACTTAGGCTAACCTTAGGACAGATAATCAATAATCTTTAAAAGAATTCTTCAAGATAACATAAAGTTTTTATTGTTTACTTTTCTTACAATATAGTGCCAATATAATACTATATAAATATTTCTTTCTTTCTTTTCTTTTCTTTTTTCTTTCTTCCTTTTTTTTTTTGCTAAAACAGTTAATTTTACTTCATAAATAATCTCGGTGAAATGAAAAACCTTTAGATAAATAGTGCGAAAAAATTAAACTTGTTGGACAGTAATGAGGATATTAATTCAGTGTTAGAAAGTTCGTACTGCTTGGGCCCCGGGGTATATCCACCACCCTCCCCACTTTCTGACGAATAGAATTTTTTTTTTAATAAATTGGGCAAGCCCATGGTTTTTTTTTGTATAAATTATTATTATTTTTTAATTTCTAATTTATCTGGGAAATTAAAAATAACTTATCAACACGTTTTACAAATTTAAGTAAATTTCAAGTGATATAAAAATTCAATATCCCAATAGTTATTTCCATTTTTTAATTTATTTGTGAGTTCTAATTTTGGAAATACAACATTTTATTCAAGATGAATTTTATTTTTAATTAAGAAAATATATCAGTTGCTTATATGTTATTTTCAATTTTTTAATTACAGAGTATTGTCAAATATGTATGCAAATATATGTATTGGAAATTTTATTATTGTTGGGAATCTTTTCTGAAATTTTTGAGGATTACATAGATATCATTTTATAATGAAAGATTCATTTCCACATAATATTAATTAGAATAGACAATTTCATCGAAATAATAATTTAGATGTTTTTTCCTCAGAAAAACATTTAGAATTCATTGGTTCAGTTATCCTTCATGAATCTATTTTTTTTTCTTATTAGATAAGCTTCACAATATCTTTGCATAATGCTTTTTAGTTCGGATTTATTTCAATAATAACCTTTCTACAAGAAGATAAAAATAAGACGCTAAACCTTTTCATTTCGATATTAAAGCTAGAACCAAAACTATGACAATAATTGAACAAAATTTGAAATTTTGGTTATAACTTAAACAAAATGTGAAAACAAGGAATTGTATATTTTACGTATACAAAAACACACAGAATTGAATGTTCGAACATATAGCTGAACTTTGGTTTCTAAACTATAGTTTCTCAAATTTATTTGAATTAAAAAAAAAAACTCTTTTTAAATTTTAGCTGTGATAAATTGCATATAAATTAGCTTATTTGATATTTCTTTGAATGAAGCAGAGTGGAATTTAAAAAAAATGTAATTCTGAAAAAAAGGTTTTTTATATCATTTTTGCACATAAATGAAGCACTCGAATAAAGTAAGGCAATAATTCATAAAATGTTTAAACTTTTCATTCAGTTTAAACAATGATGGGCTTTTTAAGATAGTTTTTGTGAAATTCGAATTTCAGTTTGGTTTCATTGCACAGAGAAGAAATAAGAATTTGAGTGGGCACCTTTTCCTTTAATTTATTTGAGGAAAAACGAAATAAAAATGATTCAATGCGTTTTGTTATAACCTCCTAGAAACATTTTAAACCGGATTTTGTCTTAGTTATTTTTACACATCTCACATTTACAGTTTGTGAAACGATATAACAACAATTATTATTTTTGAATATTTTAAATTGAACTTTCAAAAGAAATGGTCCTCAACAAGTACAAAATCTCAGATGCAGACGTTAAATAAATACACAGTAAACTCTCGCTACAACGATACCCGATACAACAATAACTCCCTCTACTACAATAATGTTTTGTGGTCCCGGTGATTTTGCATATAAACTAATGTTAATCTCCCCTCAATATTACGATATTCTCTAGAACAATAAACCTCTGTAAAACGATTTTTTCAATCTAAATTTCAGTATTATTTTCTCCCTTTATAATAATATTTTGATTTTCAAATGCTTTTTTTTTTTTTTTCGTTTTCTTTTGTTATTTTTTCCGTCTATTAAGACTCATTGTGGATATTCAACTTATTCCTGAATAAATAGCTATTGTTCAGATTTCAAAACAGATGAAGACCACCCTTTTGGGAATTGGAGTTGGTGTGGGGGGGGGGTGAAGTGTAAATGTATGTCTAGTCTCATTTCCCAGTAAGCTTTGGAATTCTGATAAGGTTTAAAGGACATCTGGACCTGTCTGGTCACCTTGTCAAAGAACAAGTGCCCTTTGTTAGAGGAACAGGGGGAGATGGAGGCGGGGTGTTGTTAAGTGACATCTGAAAAGTGAGTTCAAAGGTTGTTTTATAGTCTTTAACGATTTTGAGTTCTACGCGAAACATTTGGTTTAAACTTTTCTTTCTTTCACGCGATATTGTTCCCTAAAGGCCTTATCACACGGTGAAATGTCGCCAGCAATTTTCCGTTTCTACCCTCAAAAACCGGTCAAGCAAGTTTCATAATCGACAACTTATTATGAAGATGATGATGATATTGACGATGATGATAATACAGGCCCATCGCAGTCCTTATTGTCATCCCAGGAAGCTCTTCAATCTGTGAATTCCCTGCGGACATTTTTTTCAAGCCTTCCGTCGACAAATGAAGAACATTTTCGTGCACTAGACTCAATGCATACAGTATTGGTGAACTTAACAGTTAAAAAAATGAATAAACAAACAAAAATACTGGATTATTTTCAATAAAAAGTGTTTTCAGGTATGTGAATATTTCTGTGCTTATTTTCTGAGTTTATCTTATTGATTTATTTTTTTAGTATTTAAACCACTATTATTAGTATTTTACAAATTAATTTCTTCTAAATATAGACTTAAAAGTAGTATGTTATGCACCTTAAACCAATAATAATAAAAAAACTATTATTAAATGCTCAAAATATGTGGGCCCTCGATATAACAATATGCCTCTCTACAACAATATATTTATTTGGTCCCTAAAATATTGTTGTAACGAGGTTTCACTGTATATATATTTAAGATTAACACAGCCTTAGCTGAACATTAAAATAAATATTTTATATAATTGCTTTAAATTGATAATAAAAGACAGACTGTCACAACTTAAAATTTTGAAAAATCAGAGTAATTTCTTTGCTTCTCGTATTCGTTCGTTAAATATTATGCAGCTGAACTTTGATAGTTTGAGCATTTTTTATTCGAATTTCTTCTATTCCTTTGAATTTTTTATTAATGTAATCTTAAATTGCAATCTATAATGCGAAATTATTTTTATTAATTCAAAGAAAAATCTAAAAGTCGCAAAAAAAAAAATGAATTTGTGTTTGTTTGTGTGTATGTGTGTGTGTGTGTTAGTTGCAATTTGGAATTGGTTAAATATGAATTGTATTATTTATTTTAAAATTTTATTGTACAGTTGGTGAATTCAAAATAATTACAACTTGATTTATTTAGATTATTTATCCTTTGTTTTCAACCATTATTTTTTAAATAATTAAGAAGTACCTGGATATAATTGATATTTAAATTGAAAAAAAAATCATTACCACTCATTTTCTACATACGAATCATTTATTAGAACATTTAAATTTTAAAAATATTTATTTACGCCTTCGATTGAATTAAACTTGTCATTTTGGCTTACTGCCCTCATTTTCATCAAACACAATTTTGCTTGTTTCGCATATTTCGATAAATCTAACTTTTATTGTTTTCATCAATTTCGAATTATATTAATTCTGCAGAATTTTCAATCATTTTCTTCATAAACAGAAATTTAAATTTTTAGTAAATTGAGTTTATGCAATAAATTTTTAATTTATTAATAATCTTTAGGTAAATATTTTCTTATCATTATTTCTTCATTATAATGAAATTCTAATTGAATCTGAAAAATGTGAACATTTCCATCTCTTACTTGCTTCCTTGCTTTTAAATGTTTCACAAGTAAAAAGGCAGTCATAATAATAATAATATAAATAGTATCTTTTTATCAAATAAAAGTCATTAGTTTTAGTGTAAGTTAGTATTTGTTTTATTTAGTGTGGCAAGATTCTCCCACTGTGGGATTGATCTTTTAGGAAAAAAAATGAGCAAACAAACCAACAAAAACACACGAAAGATTGAGACTGAAAATCAGAAAAATGAAATCAAAATAAGAAAATACATATTATACTTTTAAAAAAAATCGAATACCTCGTTAAATATAGGTAATTGCATATAAATAATGGACAATTATTTGGACTTTAGTTACATAGAATTTTATAAATCATATGAAACATAATTCCACTGATGATATTGATCTTCAGTTCCATAGGCTGCCTCTTCATACCGAAATCAAATTCCAAAATCCATTCTTTAAAATTATTGCAATATAATGGTTTGAAGTCGATGTTTACATATTTAATTATTATGTTTTTAATATATTTTTTTGTAGTATAAAGTTTTCTAATTTCCAATACTTCGTTTCAAAATTCTTTCTTTTCAGCAGCGTACAATCCTGCATCTTATCATCTGCTGATGACGTAGAAAATGAGAATAAGGTCAAGAGATTTGTTTACAGCTGTTTTGTACTTACGCAGAGTTTTACGAAGGGGGTGTAGCTCAGTGGTAGAGCGTTCGCTTTGCATGTGAAAGGCCCGGTGTTCGATCCCCCGCACCTCCAGATCAGTTGTTTATTTTAGCTTTCACCACTTTTTAATAGATGGGGTTAATAATGGAATTTTGGTCACCGAAAAGTATGAAAATGCAGCTTAATTTAGTGATTGAAAACTTTTGAAACAAAATAAGTAGGTACCCAATAAAATAATTTTAACTATTATTACTGTAAAAAAAAAACTAAATAAACTTAATTAAGAATCACTCGTATTTGTTCTACATAATTTTTTATAAATTTTCCTAAGAATCGTAGTTTTTTAGATCCTTTCGCTAAAAAATTAATAAGAACGTAATTATTTATGTCAAGAATTTTTTTAAAAGTGTATTTTCTTATGAAAAGTTTAAGTGGGGAAAAATATATCTTGAGAAATTTAGTTACTTTAATATTGAATTGTTCGGTTGTAGATCCAGTTAAGTTTGAACCACATTATTTGTTTACTTAAAGTTTTAATCATTGCTAATAATAATAATACCTTTAATCATTGCTTATAATAATAATACCTTCAATATAATAACACAAATATGATAATTCCAGAATATACTCTCAATGCTTTTTAAATTTTTAAATACTATTGACAGAATTGAAAGGAAGACAATTAAAACTGGAAGACGGAGAAACAAAATTTTGTACAAATAAACGCCAATGTATTAACCCTTTAGGTACATTTGACATATTAGAAAGTAACGCATTTTTTGAACTTATGTTCCAATTTTTTTTCTTTTGTAATACTAAGTACTCTAAGTTATCTTAATATCACGAATAATTCGAAATAAATTATTTTTTTGCATAAAATCTATCGTTTTTGAATATATATATATATATGAAGAAAGTGTATTTAAAGGATTGACTTTACAGAAAAAGAATCTTAAACCGTAATTCAAAAAAGTCTTCAAGTAAGTTTATTGCAAAGAAGTATTCGGAATGCGAAAGTTTTTTTGCCCCTTCCTTTGAGAATTTTTTTCAGTAGTGAATATCAAGTAGTGAAAAGCAAAAGTATTAGTGAATATCATCGTGAATGAGCAAATTTCACTCAAAGTGGCTAAATGGTAATTTTTAATTAAGTAATAATGGTCAATTATAATTATTTTTCTTAAATGACTCAACTATAAAGTAGCAGTATGTTTTACTTTCGACCGAAACGAAAAAACTAGCAACAAACTTTTAAAACCAGTTTACCAACTTTTCCTACCGCGGATTACTTTTTTGACTGACAACGAATTGCGGTGGCTCGGTGGTCTAGGGGTATGATTCTCGCTTTGGGTGCGAGAGGTCCCGGGTTCAAATCCCGGCCGAGCCCAAAGTGTATTTTTTTTTCCACTTGAATATTTTTTTTTCGAAAATAATATTTCAAATAATATATAATTAAACTGAATTCACTAAGGCTAAAAAATAAATTTTCTGAGCATTTAGAGAGATTCTCCCATCAAAATTCGTTCATGAATTTTTTTATTCGACAGGGATTAACAGTATTCAGGGATGTATTGCATTCATAAAAGATAAGTAAAATAATCGTTCAAATGTTTCTTTCTACAGAACGATGTACTTTATTTCTTTATCTACATCACTTAAAAAACAATAAAAAAATAACTGAACCAAATAAGGATACTTTTAGTTATAGCGAAGGTCATGATGTGGTTCGGTGGTCTAGGGGTATGATTCTCGCTTAGGGTGCGAGAGGTCCCGGGTTCAAATCCCGGCCGAACCCGAAGTCGTCAGTTTTGCTCCGTTGGAAAAGCTAAATATCTTATAACAATTGAGAAATATATAATATATATATTAAAACATACCACTTTTCCCCTGATAAACTATTAATTTTTATCAGTTAGTTGGATTTTTAAATCTAACAAATTTAATATATTTAGAAGTAAAACAGTGTCTGGAAGTAAACAAATTTTAAAAATATATAAAGTCATATAGTACATATTAGAATCATGATCTTTTTCAGGGCCTGATTAAGGCAAGCGCATACGGGACAGTTGTCCTGGGCCCCCACAATGAAAGGGGCTCCCAAATCGAAAAATTCAGTTGACAAGTTCTAAGCATAGTCTTTCATTGCTGAAGTAGCGAAGCAGAGAAGGGCCCCAAAGAAGTGTTTGGCCCAGGCCCCAATTAGACAAAGTCAGGCCCTACTTGTTTTATTATACCTGAATAGATTCATTTCATTCCCTTGCGCTCAAAATTATTAAAAATCTTACATTTGAGGTATCTGAGAGCGTTTATTTAATGTTATTAATTATATCAGTGACATTATTATGTAATTAATTATATCAGTATTGGCGTACAATTTACTTTATGGTTATAAAATACGAAGACAAATATGTTTCCAATTTTAAAATCACCTGATCCTTTAATGAACTTTAAAATCACTTGGTCATTTGTGTGTGTGTGTGTGTGTGTGTGTGTGTGGAAGAAGGATTTTTTAAAATAAAAAACAAATAAGTAATAAAATACTGAAGTTCTGCCTAAAAAAGTTCAACCAACCAAAGGCAGCATTTTCTTTTTAAGATAATACAGGTTTCTCAGATTCCCCATCGTCAGCAAGAACATGCATATTTCGTGGCATAAATTTCAATGAAGATTCTATCGCGGTTGGCGATCTATCGCTTTTTTATTGGTCGGCGATCTATAATGGAATTCTAAATGTTGTCGTTGTACGAAAGACGGAATAAAAATTATATCTGGGTAATACAAATAATAATTTTTTTTGAGAAACATTTTAGCATTCATTGCAGGTAATTATTTAGATTAAGAAACCTTTTCCATAATTTTGTTTCGAGTTAATATTTAAAGCATACTTATGAAGATGATTTTTCAAAGCAATTCCTTTTTTTAAATTTTAAAATGTAAATTGAAGTTTAACAGGCAGTTCACAAATTGTCCAACTTTTACTTATTTCTTGAAAATAAATAAATAAATAAAATCCCCACCTTGTATCATTATTGTTATTTTTACCTTCTAGCGCACCCTAGGCACAAAATGTTTTACGATATTATAACAATTTTATTTCTGATATTCAGGATGCCTGCCTGTAAATATGCCGTAATATTGTATTGTAAATATGCCTCGGCAATTTTTATGACACTATTGTGATTATAAACTGAATAAAGCATTATAAAAATGCTCACTGTATATCTATATATAAATAACATCTTTTTGAATATGTAGAAACATTAAATTTCTGAAAATCGGAAAACTCCAAGAAAATAAAATTAGCTCTTATTATTTGTAGAAAAATTATCGTTTTGAATTTGATTAAAATGACATAGAATAGAACTCTACATACTGGAAAGACGTGTTACACTTTCTTCACAAATAACAAATTACAAAATCGTAAATTCGTATGTTCAAAATTGTTAATTTGATAAATAAATACTATTAAATTGCTAATTCGTGAATAACTTACAAAAATAAATACTACAAAAATTATTTTCTATGGCAGTAAACTGGGATGAAAACATCATTAATTTACTTCATCATATGTAAAATCTTTTCCCCTCCCTTCTTTTCTTACAATTTTGTTTAAGATTAAGAAAAAGAAACCAGCTAATTTTAGGATTTTTCATTAATAATACCTTCAATAAATTGCAAATTTTAAATTGATATTGATTTTCATGAGCTCATATTATTCGAATAGAATATTCCAGTGCTGGAGCGTCATGATTTCTCAGATTTCAATTCCAATTCGATAAACAAGTTCTGTTTTTTGATTAAGTAATCGTCTGCTACTGTTTGTTAAACAATCGTTTTGATTAAATAATCGTCTGCCATTTAGATTTTGCGCATGTAATTACACTAAGGAGATAGTAAAAATCTCCCCTCAAAAATAGTGGGGGGGGAGTAATTGCTACTCCATGACAATATACAAAATTAATTTTCTTGTTTTCGCCTTCAAACTTAGCGAATCTGGTCCATATTTAGTGCGCTAGGGAAAGACGGAACTGCAGTCAAAGGCATTGATAAAAAATCGAACCAAAAATAACCGAACATTTAAAACCAACTGACATTTTCTAATCCTATTAAAATAATATCTGAAATAAGCGCCGATATTTGCTGAAGCTTGTTGCGACTGCGCGGAAAATTGATATTTTTATCTCACCTGCATCTGAGCGCGAACAAAGTAGGTCAGAAAGACCTGTTTGCTGTTGTACCTACCGTATCACCTGTTGATCGAAGGGGGTGTAGCTCAGTGGTAGAGCGTTCGCTTTGCATGTGAAAGGCCCGGGGTTCGATCCCCCGCACCTCCAAATTTAGTTTTTCTTTCGTTTTGCTGTAAATTTGATTATATTCATGACTTTAATTAAAACGGGAAGTAAAATAATTTATTAAAATATTTCTTCATTTTAGAATTAGTTTAAGAATGCTTTTAACATGTAGGCCGACTGAAATATTTTCAATTACTTAAAGTTTTTTAAAGCAATAATTCTTTTTTCAATAGCTATTTATCACAGCACCGTAAGCTACATAATAATAATAAAATTGTATAATTGGAGAAAAATTTTATAATCAATGAAATGTTATAATTAGAATATGATATTGAAAACAATAAATATTGCATGTGGCTCGGTGGTCTAGGGGTATGATTCTCGCTTTGGGTGCGAGAGGTCCCGGGTTCAAATCCCGGCCGAGCCCGATGGTGGTTCTTTTGTGTTAACGGATTAAAACTGAATTATTTAAGCAGAATAAAATTAATTGGAAATAGCAACAACAAAAAAAAAACATAATTATCTTATTAATATTTTTTTGTCAAAAATTTAAAAACAGATATTAAAATTAGTTTCTCAGAATATTTCTCTGATTTTAGAATGTCAAAAAATATAGTAAAGCAAGGATAATTTTACTCCCCCCCACCAGACAAAAAGCACCATCTACATTTAATATCCTTAGTTTATTGATAAGTTTGCATTTATACGTATAGAAAAAAAAAATCGCCAACTATCGTGGTTCGGTGGTCTAGGGGTATGATTCTCGCTTAGGGTGCGAGAGGTCCCGGGTTCAAATCCCGGCCGAACCCAATGAACGTTCTTTTTTTTTTAAAATTTTATAAACGTTTTTTATTTTAATAAATGTAATTCATGGGGAGTGTTTTTAATTAAAAGCTTATTTTAAGTATAAATAAATTTTCAAGTATAATTATCCTCCTCAATTAAACTCTCAAATAAAATTTTAAATAATCAATATAAAAATATTTCTGACATTTTTTTTAAAATTTAATTGTTTTTAACAAGTATACACTTTAAGGAAAAGGAGCATGTTAAAGCAAGTTTATTCAACGGCAATTATTATATTTATATAATAGTTGCTTAGTTATATTTAAAATTAATTATTATTAAATATATATTTATGACATTATATGATGTATATATATTTATGACAGATTAGATATATATGCATTTTCCGAAGTGGTCAAAGCAATTAACTGGCTAAGCATAGTCTATATTGAAGAGGACAAAATGCTTATTTTAATTAAAGTTTCAGACCATCCAGTTTTTATTAAGAATAATTCGTCCAGTACAAGTTTTTAACAAGCTAAAATTTCGTCTGGGTTTTTAGTTAAATAAGCTAATATAAAAATTTGCCTTTCATTTAAATTTATAAAGATTTTTTTTTTCATTATTTAGTTCTTCAATCCTTTATCATATTTTTAATATTCATAACTTTTTAGAAAACTTAGTGTTAAAAAAAACTTTTTTAACGTTCTATTTTAAACTAAAGCTAAACTTTTTAACTTTCATAATAAACAAAAACGAATAATATTCTCGACGTATAAGTAAAATGAATGTACATCGGTGCTTTTCTACTAGCGTCCAATACAGTAGTGTCTGAAGTAATTTTTTCGTGTAGCAGTTGCATTATTCTCGCCTTCTCTTTTGGATATTAGTTACATTACTTTAACTTCCCTTTTGGTTACTAGATGGCAGTGCGTGATTACGTCATCACGCGCGCCATCCCATAATGCTTTGCGCTTGTACCAGTTAGAGATGTGACTCCGTCCTGTGCAGCTGTGCACTGGAATGTCTTTGTTTTAAGTATTGTCCTCGTCTTTGTGTTACATGTTGTCTTTGTGTGTTTGTAAAAATTAGTGTGTGAGTATGATTATTAAAGGAAATGTTTCTAACAACATTCGTCTCGTTGCTTCCTGCACGGACACTAAATAATCTACATCCCACCACATCTGGCGCCCAACGTAAAATGAGTTCCGATAGAAGTTAAGGTCACCCTGACGATCACTAGGAAATCTTCGCGCCACCACACCTGGCGCCCAACGGAAAATAGTTTCTAACGAAATGCAAGTGTGTCGTCCCGACAATCTTGAAGCATCTTCGTGGCATCACATTTGGCACACAAAGGAAAATAACTGCTAATGGATGAAAAGTAACGTCGTCTCAACTATCAAAATATTTTCGCTCCATCATATCGGCAACCTACGAAAAGAATTTAGATTTGTGTCGTCCTTACGCAAAATAATTTTTCCCGACCTGGGAATGGTTCCGCATTGTGAAGTGATGAAATAAATGTGAAGTTGTCCCGACAAGCACAAGGAAAATATCCGCCAGCAACAACGGCTGCCATCGTTGATGTCCAAAAGAATACTCAAGTATTCAGTTCAAATCATAACTCGTACAGGACGTCGACCCCTGTACCTAGTATAATTTATTGTGTATCTCAAGCAAAATCTGCATTTCTTGTGAAAGTGTGTGTGTGTGTGTCCATTTTATCAAATTTACAGCTCCGAAAATTCATCTGTTTTGCTTGGTCGTTCCTGTTCAATCCCAGATAAGTGTTATAAACTTTTACATTTTATTTTGTTTTTTCAACAGCATCCAGCATTGAATATAACATTACTTCATATTTGATAACATAGTTGATTCTTCTTTATCTGTGAAATGTTTTGCTATTTAATATTTAATAATTTCTAAGTAACTTAAATTAATTAGTTAAGCTATATTTTCTAAGCATATCTATCGTTGCAAGTTATATTTTGAAGTATCTGTGTTATTTTTATTTAATCTCATTGATTTGATTTTTTTATTATTTCATTGAAAGTGCGTAAGAATATATCTTTTAAATAGTAAGGTATTCTATATCATTATGTATTTGCTGTATTTTGTATTTAATTTAAGAGCTAACTAATTTATTGTATTTGATATTTCTTTGTCCGTAAGTTAACGTACCAAAACTCTTATCTCTCTGTTACTGTGTCCTTGAAGTGGAGACGCCAAGTCTCGTAAGCTGAGTCACCCCCCTGCAGTGACCCATCTAAACAAGCACTGAATACTTTTTTTGTTTTCTTTTCAGATCTTTGGTATTGTAAAAAGCTATTCAGATAGATTTATTATTTCTTTTTCAGTGTAACGATTTTTTGATTGATTTATTATTATTATTATTGCATTCTAAAAACTAACGGAGATTTTAATTTGTGTTCTACCTATTTAATGATTTTTTTTTGTTGTTGTTGTATGTTCAGGGGAGAAGGTAGGTGTGCAACTGTTACTTCGTAATCAAGTTCTAATTTAACTTCCTATTTAATCGAATAATTCGTAGGGAAAATGGCTTTTCTAGCTAAAGGTAAAAAAATTGACCTCTACAATTTAGCATTGGAATTAGATTTAGATGCAACACCCGAAGATAAGATAATTGTTTTACATGACAAAATAATGAAATCTGCATTCTATGCGGAAAATAAACAGTTCGTGACTGATACGTTCAATAACATTATAGATGAACGGAAAACGTTAGAAGAAAACAGAAAAAAGCTAGAAGAGGAAACTTTGAAAACAGAAAAATTGGCTAAGGAAAGAGCATTTGAGCTTGAGAAGCTTAAGCTCCAAAATTTAAATTTATCAAACCCTAATCAAACTGATTCAATTCCAAAGAGATTTGACTTACAAACAGTCTTACCAACAAATAATAGCCCTGTCGAAATCAATAATAGTTCGTGTCCGACGAATTCAGTAACTAGCGATAGTTCAGTGCAAAACAATTCTGTTGCACCTGAGACTAATTATCCTTGTTTACGCCAAGAAGAAGGTCAGAATCTTGATGCGAAATCGAGAAATCGCTTAACTGCCTTGCTTAATGAAAATGAAGATATTTTCCGACCAGGGGGAGAGCCAACTCCTTATGTTAAGCATTTTATTGACACAGGTGACCAACCACCAGTTGCATCTGCACCTTACAGACTGTCGTCAAAACAGAAAGAGCTCTTAAATAAAGAAATTGGTGAACTTTTAGCCAATGATGTCATAGAAGAATGCGAATCGCCTTATGCAGCACCGGTAGTTTTAGTCCCAAAGCCTAATGGAAAAATCAGATTGTGCGTAGATTACCGAAAACTAAATTCTATAACCAAACCTGACAAGTATCCACTTCCGGTTATGGATACATTGTTACATGATGCAAGATCCACTGCATTTATGTCTACTCTTGATTTAAAGTCTGGATATCACCAAATTGAAGTCAATCCTGCTGATAGGGACAAAACTGCATTTGTATGCCCTTTTGGTACTTTTAGATACAAAAGAATGCCTTTTGGTCTCAGAAACGCCCCAGCAACTTTTCAACGACTTATGGACCAGTTCCGAAATGGACTCCCTACAGTTAATATTCTAGTATATTTAGATGATATATTTGTATTGTCAGAAACTTTTGAACAACATATTCAAGACTTGAAGCTGGTTTTCGAAAGACTCCGCAAATTTAAATTATGCGTAAATAGAGAAAAATGTAAATTCTCATGTGCTCGTGTGAAATATTTGGGATTGTGGATAACTTCTAAAGGAATTGAAGTAGACCAAGATAAAGTTGCTGCAATTCAGAACATTCCTTGTCCAAGAAATATTAAACAATTACAATCCTTTTTGCAGACCTGCTCATGGTACAGGAAATTCATCCCGAATTTTTCCGATATTGCTAGACCCCTTAGCAATCTGACAAAAAAGAATACTGTTTGGAAATGGAGTAAACAAGAGCAGCAAGCCTTTCAAACTTTAAAGCAATGTTTGGTAACTCCACCCGTATTGAAGCAAGTTGATCCCACTAAACCTTTTATCATCCGGACGGATGCAAGTGCTTACGCCTTAGGTGCAGTTCTTCTACAGGGAAAAGATCTTGCAGATGAAAGACCAATAGAATATGCCAGTAGACTCTTGAGTTCTGCTGAAAGGAATTATTCGACAACTGAACGAGAAGCTTTGGCTGTTGTTTGGGCCTTGAACAAATTTCGAGGATATATTGAAGGTGCTGATATTACTGTAGCCTCTGATCACCAACCCTTAAAGTGGTTAATGACTTTATCGTCACCCACTGGAAGGTTAGCCAGATGGGCACTTCAAATTCAGTCCTATAACTTGAAAATCGATTATTTTCCAGGCAAATGCAACGTCGTCGCTGACATGCTTTCTCGACCTGAGTGTAATGATAAAGACACTTGTGAATTACGAACTATTGTTATTGATGTCCCATCAAGAACAGCTGCTGAACTTAGAACTGAACAACTGAAAGATCCTGAACTGAAGAAGATCATAGATTGTTTTGAGGATACTGACAAAAGTGTTGATTTTGCAAATTGGACGCAAAGGGGATATGTCTTAAATCAAGGAGTACTCTATCGCTACTCTCCACATTCTGAAGAGGAAGAAGCTCAATTGGTTGTCCCATGTCATGAAAGAGAAAACATTTTAAAACTTCACCATGATGCTCCTACGGCTGCTCATTACGGAGCTGATGGAACTTTTTCTCGAATATCATCCAGATATTATTGGACAGGCATGAGGAAATATATTACTGATTATGTCAAGAATTGTGAAGATTGCATAAGATATAAGGCAACGAACCAAAAACCTGCTGGTCTTTTGCAGACACCTGTTCCTGCTCAACGTTTTGAAAGTATAGCTGTCGATCTCTTTGGACCCTTACCAGAATCGAGTGAAGGTATGAAATGGATCTTCATCGTTGAAGATTGCACAACCAAATGGGTAGAGTTGTTCCCATTAAAGCGAGCTACTGCTAAAGAGTGTGCATTAACACTACTCAATGAAGTCTTCTTAAGATATGGATTACCCCGTCGTTTAATAAGTGACAATGGTGCACAGTTTGTTAGCGCCATCATGCAACAGTTGTGTTATACATTAAAAATTAATCAAAGTCTAGTTCCTGTTTATCATCCACAGGCAAATCCTGTTGAACGTAAAAACAGAGACTTGAAACCTCGTTTGGCAATCATGGTAGGTAATAACCATACTTTATGGACTGAGAAATTACCATCTATTAGATTTGCATTGAACACTGCAAAATGTGAATCTACAGGTTGCACTGCAGCTTACCTGAACTTTGCCCGAGAATTAAGAACTTTAGATGATGTTACAAATGATCTACGGTCTGTCATTCATAATGATAATTTTGTTCCAGAGTTCACACCTTACTTAAAACGTTTTGAGAGAAACATGTCTCAAATTAAAGAAAATATTGAGAAAAGCCAAGATCGTAGAAAGACATATGCTGATAAATCACGTAAACCGAGCCCTAACTATAAACCTGGTGATTTAGTTTGGGTAAAGCTTCACCCGTTAAGTAAAGCGAACCAAAGTAGAACTGCCAAGTTTATGCCAAGGAAAGATGGACCTTATATTATTCTATCCCAGAAATCACCCTCATCCTTCGTAATAGCTAGTTGCGACAAACCTGATGAACCTTTAGGTGTATACCATGCATCAGCTCTTACACCTTTTAGAAATGCAACACAGAACCAATCTCCTGTGATGCCTTTAAAGAAAAGAGGTCGACCTCCCAAACAAACTCAAACTGGACCTCCCAGACAAATTCCAACTCGACCTCTCAAACAACCTTCAAATGTTAATAGCAATCCTGACACAAGTGCCAAAGTATCCAATATCACACCACCTCGCCGGGACGGTTTGAGGCGGTGTAGGGGGAGGATGTAGCAGTTGCATTATTCTCGCCTTCTCTTTTGGATATTAGTTACATTACTTTAACTTCCCTTTTGGTTACTAGATGGCAGTGCGTGATTACGTCATCACGCGCGCCATCCCATAATGCTTTGCGCTTGTACCAGTTAGAGATGTGACTCCGTCCTGTGCAGCTGTGCACTGGAATGTCTTTGTTTTAAGTATTGTCCTCGTCTTTGTGTTACATGTTGTCTTTGTGTGTTTGTAAA
>JAPMOQ010032917.1:10125-26477 GCA_026543055.1 Argiope trifasciata
TACTATGCAATTTTCGAAAATGATTTTTTAAATTTAATTCATTATTTTAAATGTTTTGATGTCACAACAAATGAGAAAATTTGTCATATGTTAGTAAGTGAATGTTTACTTTATTAGAAAAGATTTACAATAGAAATGTTTTTAGCTTTTCCTTTTTTAAATAATATATTTGCATATCAGTGCATATGTTTAAGATATATGTGAACAAATAACTATGCTCCTAATTTTTCTGTTTCTTTTTTAGATTTATAGTTAAAAATGGCTGCACCAGTAAGTATTAACTATTTTTCGCCCTCATATTTAACAATTTTAACTTGAAAGACTTCATTGTGCCTTATCTTTGTCTATTTGTATTTTAATTATGACTTATTGTTTCTTATTTCCAATCTTGCTTTAATTATCCAAATATCATATATATATAATCACATTATTTTATTCTAATATTGTTAAACTTGTACATTTTTTTAAGGAAACATTTTTTTAAAATGCATCATAAAAGCTTATAATTTGTATGTAATTTAACACAACTCATTAATTACTAAATTAATTTCATTAAAAAGTTTTTAAATTATGTGAAAAACACTAGGCATAAGATAAATGTAAACTGAAATTTTATTCCTAATTTTTGAATAAGTAGTCAAAAAATCAGTCGAAAAACTTTTTAATGAGTAAATAAGATCTTTAAAATGTGTTATATATATAATATAATGAAGATAAAATTCAATTCAATGTATTTTAAAATTAAGTCAAAGGGTGTGGGGATTTTCAATGTCAAATTTGTTTGATGGGTAGTCAAGATACTGAACATCTTTAAAAGTCCTTGAAACCACTCATTTTTTTTTTTTTATCTTTGTGTAAGAGCCTTAAAAATGCTGATTTCTTGTATATGTGCTTTTTTTCCCCCCCTTTCTTTCCTCCTTTTTTCCCCCCCCCCCATCTGGTGGCGCATTCCGTTCATTTTAGAGAACCATAGTAGGTTTGCAAATTTTTCTTGCAATATCTAATTTTTCATCTCAACCTGTCTGAATGAATCTAAAGATCTATCGAAAGTTTTATCCCGGTTTAGTGAAATACTAATAGTTTGGAGAAATACATTTTTTTTCTTCTATTTCTTTTAAACATGGAGAAAAATCTTTTTTTAAAGAAAATTTTATGTATTTAATTAAACCTTGCAAATGAGTTTCGATAATGAGCTCAGTCCTTGTAGTGTAACCATTTTCTTTTTGGTAGAGCTTTAGTTATATTTTATTATCATTTAGCTGATAGTGACTTTCTTTTTCTTTTTTTGGGGCAGGAAATGTTAGTGTAAAAAAAAGAAAAACTTTTTAGTACATTAGGAGATTTTTGTCTTAGGGAAAAATAATTCTTTATACACTTTTGAAAGTGTATGCACTGAATGTTTCAAAGCTTAAAATTATATATATATATATAATGTTGTTTGCTTGTTACGAAAATAACTTGTTGGTTTGTGTGTATTATTCTGGTCTAAAATATTAAGAGAAATTTAATTGCTTTCAAACTCATTCTTTAATGTATTCAGAGAAAGAATTTTAATCGTACAAAAATTAAACTTGTAATTTTTTTTTTTTTTTTTCCTTCACTATTTGGTTCAACCAAAAAACAGTTTTAGAGTTTTTGACTCTATCTGTGAACATGATAGCTCAGGAATGCCATAAGTTAGACGGATGAAGTTTAATAGCATGCCTTAGCATGAAATTTCTAGATTTCTATCAAATTTTGTAAGAAATCCTTTTACAGAAAATTTTATCTGTCTATTTTAATGTAAGTGAACATTGTAACTTCAGAACATAAAGAGCTATATTAGTAAAATTTGGCTGAGTTTCAGCAATTAAAATATAGATTGGTATCGACTTTTGAACCGGATCTTTCAGCCATTTTTCTATTCTATTAAACATTTGCATGTGTTTTAACACAATTACTCAAAGTTGCAAAACTTAAGTAAAAGAGTTTTGTTACTCTAATTGTATTTATGTGTCAAATTATAGTTTCAATTGACTGACAAATACTTCCAAAATACACACTTGGTGTGGGGTTTTATTTTTTTACTCTACTGTGAAACAAAATTTTCATGTATCGAACTTGGTGAATAAAAAACCTCCGAGACCTTCAGTCGTTCAGAGTCGTGCTAAATGTCCAAAATTAAATATGGGGCAGGAGACAATTCTACTTTTATTCAAAAATATAAAAGAACATTTTAGGAAACTGTTATTTTAAAAGCACAACTGAGCATTTTAAGTAATTCAAATATATTGAGAATACTGACCTACTTTTCTGTTTTTATGCCTCTGATATTTGTTAATTAGTAAAATGATATTTTTTAAGTAAAAAAAATGACTAACATTAATTTTCATTAAATAGCTATTGAAATTAAATTTTTCTTACAAGCCTCATATTTACATGTGATAAAAGAGTGCAAATTATCGAGAGTTTTACATTTGTGAAAGAGATATCTTATAAACTTGCATGCTTTCCAGCATGGTTATCTCTAGTTTATATTAAAAATGATAAAAAAAACTTAATAAATAGGTATTCTGTTAATTATGTTACAATTTTTTAAAAGTTGTTTAGACTGGGGAAGTTAGTCCAATGCAGTTCTGACTACCAGACAGGATAATAAAATAGTCTGTCATTCTTTTTTGTGAATACGCAAGACTTTAAAGATGAAAAATCCAATTTTCTGTATGTACACACACACACACACATATATATTATATGATTTCAGTTGAAAAGTTCATTTCTTTATTGAAGTTTTATCACTTCAAATTCAAATTATGTTCGAGAGAAAAATTAGAGTGAGTTAGTGAACAAAAAATCTTGAGGTTTCTAAAATACTATGGGTTATATGGATATCAAAATGTGAAGATTAAAATTTTTTGAAGTAACAGTTATTATTATAAGTATAAAATACATAACATATTTAGCTGAAAATGTTAGCAAAAACTACCAAATCGGCTGATCGAGTATTTTATATAATTGTATATTTACTTAGTTAATATCTAACAGTTAATACCTACCTGTTTCTTATTTTTCTCTAAAGATGCTTGCTTAACATTTTCAACGCTTCTGACAGGGCACACACACCAATGAGGTTTTTTTAATACAAAAAATAATAAAGAAAGAAAGTAACGGCATACTTCTGTTATGTATTAGAAAGTTCAACATATCTAAACTTCCTAAAAGACTAAATTTAAGCCCACAGAAACCTGTAATTAGAAGTATCTGAAAGATGGAATATCTTGTTGGTAACATTTAAAATGTTAAAAACAAGCTGATAAAGTATTTGTTTCTAAGATAAAAATTGTATGCATCTTGATAGTTGGGAAAAATTTTTGCAGTTTTGGAATATGTATTGATTTACAGACAAAGCACATACATAATTGATTGTAATCAGTTTAACCGTGTATATTTAAATATATCCGTCTTCAAATAAAGATGGTAGATCTGAAGAAAAGTTTGAATTTAAAAAGGACAAAAATGTTGTTTATATTTTTAAAATTCAATTTATTTCATTAGATATTTAAATAATTTTATCTACAGAATGTATTTAATGATTAATTTATTTGAAGAATAACCGTTTTATAACCTGGTTATAGTTACATAAAAAATTAGTACTGAAATTCTACCACCTATAAAAATTATTAAAAGGTATCAAAATAATTTTCTTTATAGTTGTGTATTAATTGCATATCAGCACGTTAACTCCAAAAAAATGTCAAAAATATCCTGTTAATCTGTTGACTATCTTTGAAAATGTTTTGCAATTAAAATGAGAATTTATCGTCTTGGAGAGTTTAATATATACTATTTTTTAAATGGAGAATAAGTCTTTTGACTTTCAAACACTATTCCTTATTAATTCTTTATGATAAGTGAATGTTTTTCTTTTGACCTGTAAGTTTTGCCCACTTTGTGTCTCAAAATTCTATGTCCTAAAATCCATTCTTAAAGAGAGTTATGCAGAAATAATGTTAGCTCTAAAAACAAGTAATTCCAAAAAATAAAATGCACATATTTGAAATAAAACAATAAATCGAATTTAATATATAATTTTTAATCACACAATTAATATTTTGTTATTTGTCAATAAATTCTTAGTCTTGGCATATTCACATCAGAACTTTTAATATATGAATTTTAAAATAAAATACCTTGTTTTTGATGGAATAATTGAATACTAAATATCTATTGCATATTTAAAAAATTCTATTTGTTAAAATAATTGTTTTTTAAAAAATTAGTTTCTGAAAAAAATTTTACTCTGGATAATATAAAAATATTAAAATGCAAAAGCACAATTCTTTCGTGGTTTTCCACTTTTTAAAAATTTCTCTTTCTTTCCCCTCACATTTTAAGAAATCTGTGGTTCAATTGTATATTTTAAGAAACTTGAACTTATATAAAAAAGTGTTGTAAAGGTAAAATGGCCAGGAATGGTTAAAACATAAATTCAGTGGCATGGAACTATGAACAGAAGTTCTTATTTTAAAAAAATGTTTGACTATATCTGATAAAGCTATCATAAAAATCTGATAAAGCTATCTTTTTGTTGAAAAATATTTTTTTTAAATGAAATCTTGAAAACTTCTTCCATTACTGAATCTTATATACATGTGTAATTAATACTAATTTCTGAAAGTTAAGAAAATTATGATGCATTTAATTAATTCTTATTTCTCTAAATTAACACATTTAGTTTTTAAATCTTACATTTCATAGATATTAATTAATTAATGAAGCTTTGATCTGCATAGGTTTTTAACATATATTTATTTCAAATTTTGTAATTCTGTTCCTTTTTGAAAAAAATTTAAAAAGAGTAAAGGCTGATGTTTTTTTTTCAATAATATTAACTTTTTTTTTTATTGAAGCGTACAAAACTCTTTGTTGGTCATTTACCAGATGGCTGCACGAATTCAGACTTATTGAGTCTGTTTGAAAAATATGGCACTGTCAAGGAATGTGACGTCATAAACAAATATGGATTTGTGGTAAGTTAAAGATTTTTTTTATAAACTAAACTAATTCGTATTTGCTTTTAGCAAAAGAAGGCTAAAAGAATTTTTAAAAAAATTCTTGTGATTTTTTTTAATGTTTTTTGTTTTTAGAAAAAGGGTTACTTTTTTTCCCCAGTTGTAATTCTGAATGTAAAAATTTTGCATAAACAAATTGTTTTTCTCTCGAGCTAGTAATGATTTGTAAAGTTGTACTCCATTTCAATTACTGCCAATTACATATATATTTAATCACTCAGTATTTAATGAAAGTCAAGAAAGTTTAGTTTTTTTAATCGGAGCCGACCTTCTGTATAAAGGGGCCCGGGTGCAAGAAGCCATTTAAAGCCCTAGTTTTTTTGTGAAGCTAAAAAACAAAAACAGAGTGCATATTATTAATGCATGTTTAATGTGTGATTTTGCTTTGGCTAATACATCAATTCAGAAAAATTACAATTTATTTTTGATGCTTACTATAGCAAGTGCATTTAAGCGTTCTGAACACATGCTTGACCGAAAATAAATTTTTTATTAATTTTTATGTGCTGAAAGAGCATGTGCTGTTGTAACTGGCAACGTAAAGAATAGTTTTAACACAGATGATACATTTGAAATAACTCGTTATAATTGTTTAGTATGTATTGCAATGCATCTTGAACTTAAGTTACATTTCTTTCATTCAAAATCAAATAACGTAGCAAACAAATTTCTTGGATTAAGTTTTCATCTATATCTTTGTTACAAAATTTTACAGTTATGGAACATGTCTCTAACTTATATTTTTCTAAAACTTTTTTTTATCAGTGACTAATTTGAAACCAGAAATAATATTTGGCATATTTTAAAATCTATCTTCTATTTGTATGATAACAGTATCAATTACAGTGTTAAAAATATATCACCTAAATTACAATGTGTTTTTTTATAATTTCATCTGCTAATTCGGAATATAATCTTTTCCTTTTTCGAATTCCTTTTATAGGAAAATGTTCTGAAATGTTGAAATTAATTGCTTTGCTTCTAAAAATGTGTTAAATTTTGTTCTTTAATTTTGAATTTCAGTTATAATTTCATTGACTTGAAAGCTGAGTCAAGAGCAATTACTTTTGTTTGAAAGAGTTTGTTTGTGTTAATTTGGGACAGTATTGCAAACCATACTATTAAGCATAAAATAAATGGCACTTCTTGTATTGCACATCTAATTAACTTTAAGGTTCGGATACTGCTGTATTATTGTTACTTAGATCAATAAATTCTTTTAGGGCATTACACGTTTGTTCAAACTGTTCATTCACAGCTTTAAACAAATCCTATTTTGGCTTCCCAATGAATGCCATATAATGGTTTAAGAGTATTGTTTAAATGCTTTTGTAGAATTTCCCATTTTTTTTGTAGATACAGAAAATAAGTAGTATAAACGATGCAATATCTGCAAATTTTTTTACAATATATGCTGTTGGAAGTGGTATCACGAATTAATAAATTAAAGGAATATGATAAGCAATGCGCATAAATTGCATGTAGGTTTAGAGAAAGTATTCTAGAACATATACGCCTTTATATTTCCTTTTCATATTGCTACTGATGTCGTATGCTTGCCCTCTACAATTCGTAATATATCAGGTTCTTTTAATCTTTGCTAGTCCTTCACCAGTCGGATAAGTTACTATAAATGACTCATTTATAGTTAATCTTTTCACTTCAAAATCCTCATATCTGATAATTATTGAAGTTTGTTCCTAATGGGAAATATCAGGTTTATATTTGGATACATTAGTAAATGGCTGCATTTATATTGTGTTTAATTTCGTTAAGGATTTCATTTCCTAATTTAGCAATAATTTGTTCTTGTGATCTATGTGCTAAATGATGCACAATTCTGTTTTTGGAATTTATAATTTTGTTTATATGATCCATTAGCACAGGATCGTATTTGCTTAATAAATCTTAAACTTTAATAAAATTAAAAATGTCCATTATTAGACTTTCCTATTTCATGAGTTCTTCAAAGTTGATTATTACTTGCTAAAAATAGAATCACATGTACAATTCCTTGAAATAGTAATTTGAGTTTTGCCTTTTCTGTACTTATATTAACTTGATTTGTCAAAAATCAGTTAAACCACTTTAGTAATTCTTTCTAAGCAACAAACAAATTGATATGAAAACTAGAGCATATAAGATCTTGGATTACATTTGTCAGCTTTCTTCAGTTAATATAGCCACTTATAAATCATGTAGTTAATTCCTTTATGTTGCACAAATTCAATTTTAACACATAACATTCTAAATTTATCAGATATAATACATGACCATAAATCCGGATCATTAATGCTCTCTTGATCATATTTGTTATTTTCGTTTTCACCATTATTTTCTGATTCTTCAAAAAATTTCACTGTTTCAACATTTTTATCCCTGAACTGTGTACTTTACATGGGATTTTCTTTCCTAGTTGAAGTTAGAATTGTAATTCCTGAAGTTGAAGCTGTTTCTTTGCCAGAAATACTTTGTAGACAAGATCTACTAGTGACTTTTGAAGTTGAGCTTTTCTGCTTTTTTCCTTTTCTGATGATATTTATTTTTTTACACCCAATAGGATATTTCCTTGGTGTGGACATCATTGTACCTGACAGTATTAAGCAGTTTATAGAATGAATTATCAAATTATTATATGCTATACTATAAGCTATTAACTAATAGGTGAGGCAAGTGATTGCAAATCTACTTACCTTATGTTAGTAATATTTTGCATATTTGCACAAGACTATAATATGTATTATGAATTTCGTAATATCCAAATCCGTCGACGGTTCCATTTAAACTTCTTCCTTAATTCTTTTCATTCCGATCATGGCTGGTGAAGCAGTAATGCAATATGCATTGCTAGGAGTTGATCGTTTAATTTATCATTTTACTTTTTATTCTAGCAACATAATATGAACAAACATACATAGACGCACACATTAAACGCAGAAAAGAAGTATATAGCTGATGACTTACAATATCCTTTTGAACTCAGCCTCAGCACCCAGAAGTCACGCCACTCTGTCTTAACATGTCTGAAGTGGATTTCTTTATTCATAAATCAATCCCCCACCCACCCCTCTGTAATGGGTATCATCACGATTATTGCCTTATAATGGCATCAACAATCAGCCTGCCAAGTGGGATCAAAGTGTATAGTTTCAGTGTGTGTAAAAGCTATTATTGTTCAGAACAGTATTTTAATTCTTAATCATGGTAGAGGGTCCTGGAATCGCGGGTCCTGGGTGCACAGCACTCACCGCACCTCCCAGACGGCTGGCACTGTTTTGAATGACCCAAAAGCCTGTTATCTGAATAAACTGCACACAATAGAACATGTACATGTATGAAGGATGTTAATAGCATTCTTTTGACTATCAAAGAGAACACACTCAAAGGAAATAATTTGATCATGATATATACTAGAAAAAGTGGGAAATGCAAGTGAATTAGGAATGTAGTAAGTAAAGTATCCTGTAATGAAACACAATAGTCATCCATAGATAAATTTGTTAACTTCATCTCAAATTCTGCTTAAATGTTTTTAAAAATGCTATGTTTTATTTAGTGTCATCCAAATTTGATGAAAATTCCTATCATGAAAATTCTTAAATTTGGGCATAAGGTCCATATTTGTAAATATTTTGCAATTATGTTGGCTAATGGAATAAAATACTTAGTTACCAGCGGCTTCCTCAAGGGTTTTGTATATTGTTTTTAAATTATGTATTGGCTTTTGTGTATTGTTATGTTATTCTTATCAAATTGTTTCATTTTTCATTAATAAGATCTTATTTGCAGCACATGAGCACACCAGAAGAAGCAGAAGATGCCATTAAAGCTCTTAACAATTATAGTTTCAGAGGTTCTTCTTTAAGTGTAGAAGTAAGTATTGTTATTTTGCATTCATGTTTGAAATTACCAAGCAATGTATTTATAGCAATTTTTTTATATTCCATTTAATTTTGAATTTTGTCTCTCCTATAATGTGCCTTGATATAGAAAACCTGTTAAATGGTAATGGAACTAAAATTGTATGCGTGTATCAGTTAAATTTTGTTAATTTGTTTAATTTCAGTTCAATTATGTTGTAGAAATTTACTGGCAGATAATTTGTCCATTTAAGCAACTGTCTGGGTAGTCGGAATAGGTGTCTTTACAAAAATTTTGAAGTTATTGCCCCCCCCCCCTCCGCATGAAATGTTATGGCATGTAAAATGATATCTCAAATTTCCCTGAAATTCTGCTGTATGCTTCCTTGTCTTTTTTAGATAAGAATGTTTCTCCACAGAAATCTGGACATTGCTTTAAAATGGGTGACTTTAAATTGAGAGGGAAAGTTATAGTTAAATGTTTTATTGCTTTAATTAAGGGACCAGTATGAATTTCCAAAGTTTTCCCCATACTGAAAGGTTAAATTTTCACTTGAATGGAAAAAGAAATCACCTTTTCTCCCTACCTTTGTTCTAACTTATTTGAATATCATATTTTAGTCCTTAAAAAACTTAAAAGGTCTAGAACATTAAAATTTAGAGTATCATTTATATGAAATTCTTATGATTATTGGTAACAAATATTAATATGAAATAAATATTAGTGAAATTTGTGCTGTTTTTGCAAATGTAGAATATTATTTGGAATTCCACTAACTTTTTTAAATGTATACTTGAATGAGTAATTGTTTGCTAAAATTGATCACTTTATAAAAAGTTGATAGAAATTTGTATAATTAAATTATATGGGAGGGACATTAAATTAAGTAACATATTCTATTTAAACATATTAATTAAAGTAACATATTCTATTTAAATAGCATTGATTCAAAACCCCACAATTTCAGTGAGAATCAATCTCTTAAAAAGTGCAAAATTCACAAATTACTGATTTTATAAAGAATTATTTAAATTATCGATATTATGTTGAATGAAGAGAAGAAAGCTGTTTCAAAAAAGCATGTTATCTCACTTTTTTTTTCTTATATTATTGTAGGTTTATATGTAATTAAGTAGAACTGTAATCTTTATCAGTCTCGAGTGACCAAGTTTGTTGAATACTTTTTTGTTTACTACATGGCTATAAAAGTTATAATGTGAAGAGAAAAAGGATTTCAACACTATTTATAAAGTATTATTTTAGTTTACAAAAAAAATTTAAAAATATTACATCTTTGAAGATATTTATTTTTTTAGATGCCTCGATGTAAGGTTTAAGATAATAAAGCTTAATATGTTTTATATGCCAGTTTTTGCTTAACTTATTTCTACAAATGTAATATATGGTTTTTTTTTTTTTTTTTTTTTTTTTTTTTTTTACTTAGTGGCTTTGAAAGGGCATTTCTGAATAATTGATCAGTTTGTCTCATTTAAAAATGATTTGTTTTCAAATATCTTTTCCTTTTTTCAGAGAAGCAAGAGTAAATTACATCCAGAGCCCGGTGCACCTGGGCGTGCTAAAGGTGGAATGCCAAGGTATGTAATTTCATTACATCATTCTATTTTATAATATTTGAATTAACAATATATTTTAGTCTAACATATTTAACATAACATAACATATTTAGTCTAATATATTTAAATTGTATTTTTTACCTTGTATACATTTGCTTTGATTAATATTTACAATACAGTACATTTTTAACTGGGAGAATCATTACTTCCCTAAATATATTTGTGTTAATCAGAATTTTGCATTAATATAAAATGTATTTTTATGTTTAAAAGTTAATTTGGATCTGTTAAAAAATTCAAATTTAATTTACATGGAAGATTAAAATGTAGAGTACCCTAGGGCATAATTTTTTTACTTGTAATTTAATACACTATTTTATAATTTCAGTTATTATTTTTTTAAAGTTTACTTTGCCATTTCCTATCTGGTTTATTTTTTTATGATTTTTCAATTATAGTGATGTTTTCAGGAAATTTTCTGTAACTAAATTTAGAGATTTGTAAAGCAGTTCTTCCTTAAGCTCTTTTTAGTACACTATCCTTTAAATTTTTAACTCAAAACAATGATAAAAAAAATTATAAATAGCCTATTTAGGCTTAAGGGGTATGCTAATTAAAGTTTGTGAAATTGTGCCCACCATTTTGAATCTGTGGGTATTTCATTAATTAGAACTCAGATTTAAGATAAAAACTCAGTAAATTGCAATCAAGCGAGCAATTCAGTGAAGTGTGAAAATGTAAAATTCTCTTGGAAATGAATGGATGGGAGAAACTACTTTATATTTACATAGTAAGATTTAGCATGATTCATCACAAAGGGGTATGTTCAGAATTGCTATTCAAAGGCAATTCTTTGGAAGCATTTGTATTGCTTTGGAAAAAAAAAAGCTTGGTAAATGTCTCCCCACCTTTCAGATACATTTAGTATACAGTAAAATATTAGCTACAATTCTATTAAAATATATTTACACACATATTTAAAGAATATCAGTAAAAATTTGAATAAAGAGCTAAAATCTGGACAACTCTAAATGAAAATTGCCAAATTTACTGTTTTCTATGAAATAATAATAATTAAAAAAAAAAAAAAACACCACCACTCATAAGTTATTCAGTGTAAGAGTCATTCATTTCCAAGAATTCGAACTCTCCCACTTCAATATTCCTCCAATTTCATTTTAACGTGCTGGAGCCGTTGTTTCCTCAGATGGAGCACTTAATTTTATTCATCAATCACATACTATGCTTTCTCTTAAAAAAATAGGCTTTTATATAGCATATTACCCCTGAAAATTATCAATTTGCTTCATTGTGACTTATATAAAGAAAGTTAAAAGTTAATCCTAAATTGTCTTTTTATTTATAATTCAGTTTGATGTCTTAAGCAGTGAGTAAAAGACTGCAATGCAAAGAATTACACTTTCAAGTCAAATTTTTCTGCTATGTTTTTCTTAATGCTGCTGAAACTTCTTATAAATTCAGATGTATTTTGAGCAATTAAGAATTTTGATGCTACATCAAGTTTTGGTTTAAAGCATGCAAATGATAGTGCTTGAAAGTCAAGGTCACTTATGGTGAGATGAGTAAAAATAGCATTTATTTGCATGTAAGCTGTTGACTAACATGTAGTAATTTCTGCTTCCATTATTGTATATGCGATTATTTTTCATATATATATTTCAGGGGTAGTAGAGGTGGCTATGGTGGTAGAGGAGCTTATCCACGAGGTGTCAGTGGTGGATATTCAAATGGTTACAACAGATATGATGGTCCACCATTTGGAGGTAGAGATCGTGTAGATGACTTCTACACAGATCGTTATGGTGGAAGTAGTATGAGTTCTAGGATGCGCCCGTATCCTATGCCTTATGACCGTCCTTCCATGGCTATGCCTCGTGATGACTATGGGTATAGATCATCGCCATATTCAATTCCTTCAAGAGACCCTTATGCCAGACCAGCTGCACTTCCACCAAGAGATTTGTATGAAAGAAGGGCAACGACTTACCCATCTACTAGTGATTATTTGTATTCTCGACGTTCTCCTCCCCCTCCCCAAATGCCTAGCTCTGGCAGGTAAGGATCATTCAAAGACTTGATTTTTGATAAATATTTAATTTTCACTTTACAGGTATTTTATAATTGTGTCTTTTAAATCCCATTCTTATGCTTTTTCACCACTTCACATTCTCTGTATAGTGAAAGTATGCTTTATAGCACTTTTTGTTAATGTAATATCAGCAGAATAAAAACTATTTTTTTCATTTATTGAATTGTTTTACTCCCATTTGTTATGTGCTCTTGATAGGATAATTTTAATCTTAATATACTTTTTTGAATGTATTGTAATTTTCTTTTATTTTGGATTTGCTGTTAATTTTATTTTTTTTAATATTAAGATTAAATTTTTTCTTTCTTTTTTGTAGGTCTTATTGGTATGGAGACTCATTTGATGATCTGTAAGTATTGGAATTTTATACATATACATTTAGATCTAAATAAATAGCTGAAAATTATAGTCTAGAAAATTTAGACCTTCTCTTATATTCTAATGCAGTGAATTAGTTCAACTAAAAGTTATGAGCAGTAGTATTCATTCACTAATACATGCTTAAAATTATGCATATTCGTCTTTAATGTTAGTTTATTTGAATATATGGAACCATTTTGGCAACTTTAAGATTAATGCTTTTAAAAATATTGGTGCATTTAATAAAAACAAGCTAGATTCATTTTTTAAGCTTACTTATGCTTGATAAGTTGTATTTTGGGGTATAAATTCAAATACAATGAAACCTTAGAACCAGTACATGTACCATTGCTGTTTTAATAAATTTGCTGTCAGAAAAATATCTTGATGACCTGCATTATGCTTCTTGAAATGTACTTTGACTGATGGAATTAGTTTAAATATTGAGAGTTTGAAAATTTTCCTTTTAAACTTTCGATGCCTCGCCCACCATGGATAGCTTTCTACTCTAAATTAACCCTAGTTTATAGTTAGAACATGACAGTTTTCATTGCACCTTGTTTCCATTTCATGTCTAACTACATAAAATAAATTTCATATTTATCTCCATGTTTTTTACACTTGCTTAGCAGTCTGAATTTTCAATTTTCTTGGCTTATGTATTTTTAATTTAACATCAGAATGTTTTTAAATCTGTAATAATGTATGACAGTTAATCATTTTCAGTAACTACTTGTGCAAATTGCATCATGGAAAAATGTGGAATCCTTTTAAATGGAAAAATGTGGGAAAGGGGATGGTGAATCTGTACTAATATTATAAATGTGAAAGTTTGGATGGATGTTTGCTAATTAATCACGGCTGAATGGAATTGGATGAAATTTAGCACTAACATAGATTATAACCAGGAGTAGAACATAGGCTACCTTTTATTCCATTTAATTGGTTGATTAATTTTTTTATTATTTAAAAACTAACTTTTACTCCAAAAAGAGACCAAATCCTGCCAAAGATGAGTAAGGCTCAATTTTTTCCCCCCCAATAGTAATCATGTTAAGTTTAGCATACTTTTGACCAGTTATTTCAAACGATTCTGTTTTATTTTCTTAGCGTTTGATGTATTTAAAAGCAAAAGTTGTTAATTAATCTGTCTTTCTGCTTATTTCTGAAGTATTTTTAAATTAAAATAAAACAGAATAAAGGAAATAAAAGATTTCTAATCTGCATTGTGTTACCCCAACTGGCATTGAAAGCTCAAGCATAGTTGTAGACAGTTGTGTTTTCATTTAAATTTAAAAGTTTAAAAATTATGTGTATTATACTGTTGTAGATATTTCAATCTCGATTGATAAATAAAATAAACACGATTTGATTTTAAAGAAACACGAACTTGATTTGATGTTTTGTTTTACTTTGGGTATACAATGTAAATGAATTGTTTTTTGATTAGTTGTGTGTTTTTGCTATTGAATTGTACGTATGTTATATATGCTTATACTTTTGAATGTATTGTTTTTAGGTTGTTTTAATTTTTTGATTTGTCGTCATTTGATAGTTTTTTGAAATGTCTAAAAGGCTCAAATCTAATCTTTCGAAGAGCAGTAAAAATGCTCTGGCTATGAAAGTAGCTAAAAGATCTGTTTGCAATTTTAGTGAGCACTTGCCGATTATCAACCCCTCCCCCCCCAGATGTGTGTAAATACAAGGACGCTTTATCAGAAGATATGGCACTCACAATGATCTAATCATTAACAGACCAAAAAAAAATCAGTAGCCAGGGAATACTTTTGTACCATTGCAAGTTAATAGTATGAGACAATAGAGTATATATGCATTAAACGACAGCCTGTAGGATATCTGTGGCAACTAGGCGGTGTTGTCGTTTTGCTCACAAACAATTTTAGAAAAGCCTCTGCCTACTGCTGATCAGACCATCAGTTCTTATACATATATATCAAAATGTTTCAACGAACAAAGTCGCATGTCATAGCTAGTAGTATATATTTTTTAATGAAATCCTGTATTATATCTGTTGTAAATAATCTTTGTTATTGTTATTTTGCTTACATTTATGTCATGGACAAATACTATATGGATTCTACAGACCAAATTAATTCCTACTGGGGCTCATAAGTATCTCCTCTGCTTTTTTTCAAGGCCAGATATATTTTTAAAATTAGCTTTAATTCACAATCTATATTCAAAATTTTTAAGCAAACATTATGTCTGAAATATGTTTTTTCCTAGAGAGGTGATTTTATTATCTGTTTTTAAAATTTTCAAAATAGTTAAAAAATGATATGGGGGGGGAGAGAGAAAACAACATTTTTAATGCAATTGAAATACTCTTAATACAAAATTTACCATATGGTTCACATAATCACCCAGTGCAATACAAATTATATCTTAATGATTAATGTCAGGATTTGAAACATGCTCCAAAAAATCTTGAAAAAAACCTTTTGGGAAATTTAAGCAATACTTAATTATAATATAACTAATGTTTATTCTGAATGAAAAGAGGCACTCAATTAATTTTTCATAAAAGTAATAGTAAAAAAATTTTGAGGGCTTCTCTAATTTGTGGGACTTAAGCAGCAGCCAACTAAACCTGTTTAATAATAACATAAGAATCTGCTAGTAATCATATATTTTAAACAGATGAAGATTGTTTTCAAATTTCTTACTTTATTTCATACATAATTTGAAAATGTATGTTGGACAAAGCATAAGAAACTTGGAAATAATTCAAAGGGCCTACTATTTTAAAAGAGCATTGTATTTAGTGAAGATTTCCAAAGACATGTAATAAATTTTAACCAATTAATTGATATCCATTTTAAATACTACCATTATGCATACTTTTTAATTTCGGTAGTTCCAGAATTGAATGTTACTTATAATATGCAGCTGGATGTTAATGGATCTTAATTAGAGAAAAACTGGTTTGATCATCAAAAACTTTACTTTTGTCCATTATTAATATTTTTGTTCTTGAAGAACTGTGCTATTAAAAAATTATACTTTTCATATGTTAATTTTTTAAGTTTTTTCTTTTAGGTCTCGAGGAGCTCCTCCTACTGCCACCCGACGACCTTACTTCTGAAGATACTTTTACAGCGCATTTTTACCATTCTTTTGTATGACAGATAAACTCAATCATTAAGCATCGACCATAATTTTTAAGGAATTTTTTATGTTTGTTAGGTATGGACAAATCAGGAGTCAGCAGCAACTACAGATCTTATTGCATGATATAATTTATTTGATGTTTGCACAAAGTATTTGGGATATCATTCTCATTTTATTTGACATATTGTCGCATTCATATTGAATCTATAACATCCTTGTTAAAATAGAACTTTAGAAAATCAAAAATGAATCGGGCTTTATATT
>JAPMOQ010032926.1:0-11452 GCA_026543055.1 Argiope trifasciata
AATTTTACTTTGAGCAACATTTCTAGTTTTGTAATTTTCGAAGCGTAAAATCAGATGAATACTTTTTTTTTATTTCTATCGGAATGCCCTATATCTCGTCTTATAAAACTCATTTATCTAATAAAAAATAATTGTAAGACATTTTTTTTCTAAAGTTTATTTCCCTTATTTAAACATTAATAATTCATTGCTTATTGTTACTTTGTATTATATTTGTCTTTTTCATCATATATAAAAGCAAATAAATGCCACGATTCTTCTTTCATTTTAACCATGGTGTCCTAGTGGTAAGGTCTCCGCATCGAAGCCAAAAGGTTTTAGTCTCGGGGCAGGATTCCCCTGAGGAACCTCATATAAGCAGATCTGGCTCACTTGAATCCGTAGGGGCCAAGCATCCTCCCTTTGATGTTGATAGAGGGTTGCCAGCACAGTTCTCATTCTCATTTTCCGTCCATGGTTCACAATTATGATGCCTGACATCAAATAACCCACTTTTCCCCTTAAAAAAAGACCTTAATATAACTAAACTAAACTTATCTCAGTGCAGTTTCTACGTTAAGATAACTCTATCTTTTTTGTTATAGTATAACAGAAATGTTTAAAACAGCCAACAAAGATGTGTATAACAGTTTCTATGATAAGATAACTCTGTATTTTCTTATTATAGTATAACATAGCGGTTTATAAATATCCAAAAAAAAGATGTGCATAACAGAAAAAAAGAAGTGATTTATAAATAATTTTCTTTTATTAATTTCCCAAAGGAAACAACTTTATTCTGCGTTGAACATTCCTTTAATTCTGTTTAATGCTTCATTGTATCAATATTAATTTATTTATATTAACATCCGGTTTCAAAGTAACGATTGGTCTATCTTTGTATGGTACTCATAATTTCGGAGAAGGTCAGATGGTGAGGTCAACACCTTAGCTAGTATCCCCCTCGACACACTTGCACACCACGCCTGCCGACGTTTGGCCCCGGCCTTATTTAACAAGCACTAGACACCGTTTACGTGACGGTTCATCGACGGAGTTAGGCCTTGAACCTAAAATCTTCCAGTTTCAAAGTCGAAACCTTACCGCCAGGCCAACTCGTCCTTTTAATTATAACGGATTTTTGTGAATCATAGTTTTAAATTGTCACTAACATCAGTTCTATTTTGTATTCTGCACGGTTTACCAAGGGAAAGGGTTATAGTAGTACTCCTGAGGATTAACACCCTGAACATGCAAGGGCAGAAGTTTTTATTCTAACTCACATGAGGTTTACACTTATGCACTCGATTTTACAACCCTCTTCTTACAGGGACCTCTTGCACACAGCTCACTGAGAGAACAGAGCAGGGGTTGAACCAGAGACACCCAGATCACAGGAAAGACGCGTTACCCTTAAGCACGTCATCAGCATCATTTTCATTTCTTTCATCATTTATGTGTATTTATTATTATACCTCTGCTCTTGTATTTTGATAAATACGTTTATTTCATACATTTTACAAGGTTAGCATTTAATTGATGCAATATAGCCAAATAATTGATAATTGAGGCAATATGGCCAAATAATTGATAATTGAGGCAATATGGCCAAATAATTGATAATTGAGGCAATATGGCCAAATAATTGATAATTGAGGCAATATAGTCAACTACTTGATAATTGAGGCAATATAGTCAACTACTTGATAATTGAGGCAATACAGCTCTTGCGCCAGCAAACCACTAGGGCAAACAACAAAAAAACTGCCAAAAAGTACCTTTTCTTTTCTCGATAATATAGATCTAGATTAAAACACCTCTTTTAAGGACTAAATGAATGTGAACTTCTTTAACCCTAATAAAAAGCAATATAACATTCATGAGATAAGCTCCATCTCGTTTAGACTCATGATCCCAGAGCCAATAAATCATGCCAACAGACCTAATTCTTCAACAGGAGCAGCGCCAAGAATTCCCCGCTGGTTTTATTTGAAATATGCCCCAATCACTTCTTGAAGACACCACTGCTTCAAGTTATTAATTACGTCTGGTTTATTGAATAGTGAAGGAATAAACCAAATCGTGACTGCGCATTATATTAACAAAATCAATTCAAAGGAAGTTTTCTCCCGAAATTACATTTCCTAAATAAACAAAAATATAATCGAATGTGTGGATTACAAAGTATAAGCTTTTTCTGATAAAATATTTGATTTTAAATTTTTATTTTTAATCAATAAATCGATATCAATATTATTAATAATTGATTAATAATATACTTTTCAATTTATTTCAAGATATTTTTCAGACACTGATATTTTAAATAAAAAAGATAAACTTTAATCAACAAAGTCAGTCTCTAAAACTGACTGATTTATGAATATTTGAATATCATTTTTAAATAAAAGAAGGTAATTTTAAACCACTTTATCGGCCATCCTAATAAGTCCAAAGATTATAAAAATATTGATTGTTATCAACTATTCTATTCAAAACTTCAATTTTCGATCAACTTTCATAGTAGAAAACAGAAACCTTCATATACTTATTTGAAATTTGTAAATAAATAATGCCAAGAATATGTTTCAGAATATGATTCCTTACTACAAAATCTTTTGTCACAGACTGTATAAAATTTAGATTCAGTATTTTTTAAAATTATGTTTATAGACCGAAACAAATTATTCGTATCAATTAAAACCTTTTGAAAGTAAAGGTAGAAATTGAAATTGTTAATGAATCTAAGAAATTTTTGTTGCATCATCCTCTAAATTTAACATAAATTATTGAAATTATTCTATAATAGAAATAAAGATTTTCTTTTCAGTACTTATAGTTTTAAAATTGCTTGGTTTCATTAGGAAATGTTTTATATCAATTTGCAATTTAATCATTTCCACTTTGATTTGAAGTTGAAATTTTATGGGAACTGACAAATAATTAGAGAGACATATGATACATTACGGACTTAAAGCCTTTATAAATGCATGAATGAATTATATGATTATCAAAATTTGAACCTTAAAAAATTTTGATGATGTAGCTATTAAAATGCGTTTCATAAAGTATTTAATTGATAATAATGTTGCATGAAGTTTTTGACCGACAATTTTCAAGATGATTAAAATTGGTGAACAGGCTGATCGCCAAATGCGGTTAGCAGTTAATAATTGATATCAAAATAAGTAGATCAATAATTCTTAATAACAAGCATTAATTAAAGACTAATGTAGCAGACTTAATTCCTATCTGGCTTTTAAAGACTAGTTCCTAGTATATTAATCTGTTCCAAACGACAGAAGAACTATCTTTGACAACTAAATGCAAGCAATTTAATTTAAAGTTTGGAATTCTAATTAATGAATTCTAGTTAATTAACTATTTAATGAATCCCGATTCCTTTGTACTGAGATTAAAGACATGCAACAGAAAACTTTCAAAGAACAAATTTTTCTATTTTTAAAGAGTCCTAAAACTTCCAAAACCTCCAGAAATAACTCAAAATCAATAATCGGTTTAACGATCAGTTCAAGTTATTGATATTTAATTACTTTCGTGGGCGGTACCATATTCCAAGTGTCTTTAGGGAAAATCTTACAGGCTTTGGTTCATTAATTTCTTCCAAAAGAGATCGGCCATTTCGATTAAAATGAAACAGAGGGAAATAATCGATTCCTTCTGGAGAAATTTATTAATGAAACCCATTTAGTAGTATTTTTCATATTCGGCTTTGAAGTGTCCGTTTTAAATTGTAGGAATTAGTTTGTGTTTGAGTTTGGAATTAAGCATTCGTTTGAGAAGGCCGTAAAGATCTTTATGGTATTTGAAGATAATATACTTTGGATTATTTTCTCTTATATATTTTATTGTCATAAATTTAAATAGAAAATTTATCATTTTAAACATCAGATAAGAAAATAAATTGGCTCTTTTAATATGGACTTTCGTTATTTAGTAGAATGATTTTGAATTGAGTCGCTTTGGAAATATTTCATCCTTATTTTTATATTTTTCTTATTTCTTTTCAACCTTATATTTTATTTTATTTAAAATTCGAAAAATAAATTTGACTGAAATATTCTACTACAGTTTTCTGAATATGTATTTTTGCTGTATTTTCTTTTGTTTATTTATCTTTAACGTTGCTTTTTTAAAAATTAATTGTCCAAATATATCGTTAAATAGCTTTGATTGAAATAAATTGTTAATTTTATTTTCTAACAAAATTGAAATTATGCGGGGAAATAAACGAATTTTTTTAATTTCAAAATGGAAGTATTTTTTATAGAAAATTATCTTTTGAATGAAAAATGGAAATTCAGTCCAATCAATCAAGTTTTTTTTCAGATTCTTTTAAATTTAATAAAATTGAAAATCTAATTCTAAATGAACCAATATGTTTTTATTATCGATTTCCATAAAGATGGCGGGTTTTTTTTTTCAAAAATGGTTATTAGCACTGAATTTTTAATAGACATGCAGAGCAAAAAAGGCTTTTTAATTTGTCAAGAACTATACGAGGTTTGTAAAAGCGCTAGAATGCATTTACACTGAAATATTCCCTTTTTATCAATGTAAAATGTTTATATCTCTCCATATATAATTTTTAAAAAAGTATATTACTATCTTAATCCTCAAAATTATCACATTAATTCACGTATCCATTTTCTGAAGCAACAATGCTATCCTAATCAATTCGATGGGGCCGCGGTGGCCTGGTGGTAAAGTCTCGGCTTCGGTACCGGAAGGTTTCAGGTTCGAGACTCGATTCCACTAAAGAACCGTTGTGTGAGGGTTCTTGCACGTTCAAGCTGCCAGGTCAAACGTCCTCCCTCTGGTGTGGCGTGGTGGGGTGAGGTAGTTGCCATTTCAGGTGTCGTCCTCGTTATCTGCTCGTGGTTCAAAATTACGAGGTTGTCACAAAATATTCCTCGTGTTGCTTTCAAATGGGACGTTAATATAACTAAACTAAACTAAATCTAATCAACTCAAAACTGTTAGATTTTGATTCAATCTTTCGATCCAAATAGCCATATGTGCCCAGAGCTTCCTTTCTTTCTCTATAAATTATGTTTTTACCTGGATTATTATAAAAAGAAAATTTCTTATGTGAGATTTATAATTTTAATATTGAAAATCGAGTCGGTATCGTTAATCATTTACAAAAACAACACTATTTCTGTTAATAAAAATAAAGCATGATTTGAATCTACAAACATTCGTGCAGTTAAGTATTGGTAGTCCCTTTTTAAAAATCCAATTGACATCTGATATTTTAGAGTCAGTAAAAACTGAGCATTGCTCAATAGAACAAGGTTTTTCGTTGTTTAAAAGTATTGAAAGAAATTATGAAAGGCTGCCTGCCATAGTTCAAAAATTTAAGATTCACCCCTCTAGCTTTCATGATTTAGCACCATTATAATTCTTTTTATTGGCTTATTTAAAATCAAAATGCCCACAAACCTACAAGCGCACGTGCATTGAAGGGAAAACTTCAACGCTGCATTCACCGCATTTCAGCCACATTTATGCAAAATGGTCATTGAAAATTTCAATTAAACAGTACTTATATGTGTCAGCAAAGCCATGGAGACCATTTGCCTTATGTGATTTTGAATACATAACTCTATCTTGTGAATTTTAGGATTCAATAAAAATATTACAATTTAAAGAAAAAAACCATGTTTATTTATTTCAAATCTTGGATCAATACTTTGCTTTATCGTGAAACACTCCGTTTTTACTAACCCTAAGCTATCAGCTTTTTGTAATAGGTTTACTAACACGTTACAACATGAATGGTGGCAAATTTAAATATTTATGATGGCGTTACTTTTGGGACACTCTTTATAAACATGTGAAAGCTAGAGGTCTTTTGAACCATCATTATAGAGATAAGTAAATAGATAAATTACGGAAAGAAAAAAAATCAGTTTAGATTTTACGTATATATATATTTCGTATACAATTAATTCAATATACAATACGTATACAGTTTAAAACAATTTACAGACTGTTTCTGTTGATTTTTTAACCACACATTTTAAGCATTCCATTAAGGTATGCCCCCTTTCTTATGTTAAAAAATGAAATCTCGTTACCTTTTTCCAATACGTTTTTAATCTCTTTACAAACTTTTTCGAAAATTTCGCCCTTACCATTATTTTTCAAATTTTCATTTAATATATCTAACTGGCTCCTGTCAAAAGATATCTCTTAGGTAAGATTGATGATTCATCTCAGAGGAAAATGTCCGTGTCTTGTTGAATAAATTCCCTGTCCCCCACCTAAAACTTCCCTTGGCGTTTCGAAATCAGAACCTCAAAGTTTTGAGCTCCAAACTATTACAAATATTAATATTTAACATGGTTATCAAAAGTTTCGAAAGATAGATAATTGATGAAGTCACTTACAGATGACACTAGAAATATGCATGAAATCCAAATAACTTTTATAAGCAAAATCAATAAATTTTAATTGATGATATATGTTTCAAATTAATCATAATAAAGATGAAATCGAAAGAGAAAATAGAAAATGTTTTTATTTTAAATCAATTAAAAGAAATCGTTTTAAGTTTTACTTTTAAAATTTTCCTTCAAATGCAATATTTTGTTAATAATGAAATGATTCAAATCGTTATTATAATTTTACATATTTGGCTCAAATGAAGATTATTATTTCCCCTTTTTCAGTGAAATGCCAAATTTAGAATGTTTTTAATTCATCGATTAATATCGATTTTTATTTTCTCCAAACTATTACGATTATTAATATTGGACATAATTATAAAAAGCTTCAAAAGATAGATAATTTAATAAGTCTAGCTACAGAGTATATATATATATATATATAATAATAATTATTATTGTTATATACAGAAGAATAAATAAAACGTTAAAGAATTTATTATTCAAATTAATCGTAATATAAGTGAAATCGAAGACGTTTCGATTAAAATTTGATGAATTAAATCGTTTACAGTTTTAGTGTTAGAGATTCTATTAAAAACGGAATTCATTATTAAAAATGAAGTGATTTAAACCATTTCAATAATTTTAATTATTTGGCAACAATCGTTCTCAAATGAGGATTATTTTTTCCATTGACAGCGGAATGCTGAATTTCGAATGCTTCTAATGGAAAGATTAATAATCGAATTTCATTAACTGGACCATTGATAATATCGTGATTAGTGAAGTTTACCTTTAAAATACAATAAATTATTGAAAACAAAGCGAGGCAAATCGTTATCATAATTTTAACTATATAGCAACAATCTCACAGAAATGTGATTTGTTATTTCTCTTAAAATGCCGATTTCAAATGAATCGATTAATTCTCTATTTTTATTAACTGAACCATTTTGGAAATGCTGACTTTCGAAGTTTACCAGTTTTTATAAGATACATTTTATGCCACATATTCAAGACATCTCCAGTAATAAATATTTCCAATAATTATTATCAGGCAAATTATATGCATTTTTTTATTATGTTGACTGGAAGTATAGCATTTATATTTATATCTTCAGGCTATATTTTATGTTTTCAATTAATTATCCCTATTGAAAAACCAAACAGACTGGTCTCTCCGAAACATTCTCGAATATTCTCTAATTATTATTACTTCTGAATTATTTTTTACACAATATTGAGGATAGTTTATAAAAGTGTCTAAGAGTGCGAATTTTGACGATTGATCGTTGCAATTCTTTGGAATATTTTCGAAGCCATTTTCAGTGCAATTACAACTAAAATTTGGCACAAAATTCAATTTCACTCTGAGAATGATATTTTATACTATGTAACCCCAAAAATTTACGAATAGTAATGATAGATTTGAATTTATTAAACCAAAGAATGCATTGGAATTTTTTTTTTTTTTTTTTTTTGCCAGTTTGATAACAATTGAACGATAATAATTATTTCTGCCTTTTTAAAACTATCTTGTAAAGGTTTTTTTTTTTTTTGCAATCAGAAAAAAACTTTATGATCACCGTGAATTATTGTAATTTTGAATGTTATAGTTTTAAAAAAGTGAAAAATAATACAGTTGCAAAAGTGAAAGACTTCATGATCACTTAGTATTATTGTAATTTCGAATGTTGTATTAAAAAAAATTTTAAAAAATGATGCAATAGCAAAATTGCATAATTTACAAAAAAATTTAAAGTTTTTGTACACATTTTAAAGTTTACGGTACACAAATTTAAACATGTATAATTCTTTATTTAAATTTTGATGCAAATAAGTAGAAAAAAAACTTTATTAGTGAGTTTTCAGTGAGTATATTTCAATAGAAACCAAATTTTGAACAAAAGCTGATAATAACGTTTTGCAATGCAAGGTTTTTATTATTTGTTTTCTTTTGGAAAATATGGAAGGTTGATACACGTATATAATAAAGAATTTTGATATAAATTATTTATTGTTGATAGAAAAGTAAAGCCGTTCTTCAAAGATTTTTCTTTGCCATTGATATTCTCAGCTTTCCATAATTAATATCTATTTCAATGTAAATTTAACAAAAGTCATTTTTTAAGTAAGCATTATTAAAAAAAAAGAAAGATTTTGTACAAAAAAAAGTAATTTTTCTTCATCTTACCTATTTTACTTAAAATTTTTGTACTTTTATTTACTTTTAAAGCAAAAAAAAAAATATATTATGGAATCCTACATCTATTTTTCCCAGGAATTATTTACTATATGTGTCCTGATATACAACAAATTTTACTATAAATGAATATGCAAGCGTATATCATCTCAATTATTTTCATTTATCAATTTTTATTGTTTGATTTTATTTATTTTTGCCTTTGATTTATTTCTAATTCAGCAAAGTGATTGTCATTGAATCCTACTTCTATTTTTTTATCTCTTGAATTGTTCACTAGATGGAGCTCTAATTTAGATATATAGGTAGATTAGCAGATCTCCTCATAATTATTTTTTTTACTTTTTTTGCCTGATTTATTTCTAAAGCAGAAAAATAAATATCATAGAATCTTAAAATCTATTTTATCCACTCATATTGTTCACTAGACGGCGCTTTAATATAAAGCAAATTTTAAAATATATGAAAAAATTAGTAGCTATATTAGGCCTAAAATCATTAAAATACACAGTTATAACAACGCACTAATATGCAAAATTTTTAATTATTATATGATGGGAAATGATTATGGAATTTTGACTTTTCACAACTCATTGCAAGTCAAACTAAAATAAATCTGCATAAATATTCTTTTAAGTGACAACTCGAAGGGTACAAACCATTGACTGATTTATCAAAAGTGGTAGAGATAAATCCAGAAATGTTTTTGGAATTCCACTGTCAAACTGAGAAAAATATTTTTGCCTAGAAGTGTTTCTACTTTTTTTGTACCTTTCAAATGTTCTTGCCTTATATCCTGAAGTGAATACCAACCTAAAATGAGTGAATAAGAAAAAGGAATGGAGTGAATTCTTATAAAGCAAAAGGGGCAAACACGGGAAAGCAAATATTTATATGTTTGAGGATTCCCCATTCCATTTTTTTATTTTTTATGTTTTTCTTATTCTTTTGAGGTTCTTCGAATTCTCTCGTGCGGAGAATTCGAAGCACAGAAGGGAGAAAAAGAAAATGACAGAAAAAAATAAATAACGGATTGAATAAGAAGGAAATAAAAATAAAACATTAGCAACCTGTTTTATAATCTTAAAATCTTTAAGTTTAATTTCGTAATTTTTCTTGTAAATCACAAATAAGACTTTCCGTGCAAAGCTAAAGAAAATATGCATATCCGTAAATGTAGTTCCGAGATTGAATATTTTATTTTTACTATCTTGTTTTATGTTATTAACGATATTAGTTTATGCAAATATCAAAAATTACTTTTTAAAACTATTTAATTTATATTTTTATTTTATATAATTAAAAAATTATTAAAAATGTATTGTAAAAAATATTTTCATATTTTATAAATAAATTTTCAGATATTATCATCTACATAATTATATACATTACAATCATATACATAATTATATCTGCCAGTGTAGTATATTGTCGAAAATTTGTCATAATTCTATGTTTGATAGTTGAACTTCTAGAAGGGTTGGACACCTCGAAATGATGACGAGAAGCCTCCGATTGGTACATGAAATGGTGAGGGTTTCGTTGTTTCCATCGGTGGCAGGGAGTACGTTTTTAAGGAAGTGCTGTACCTTGACCGGTAATGGGCCTTGGGACACAATTATAGGTCCTGCCTATGTTGCTGTACCGACTATCTGGTCATTCTGTTTTTTCCGTGTATCTTCGGTTGGGCCGAGGAGTCAATGATATATCTAATGGGTAGTAATTTCTTCTAATTAATTACAATGCTAACGGTTTCAGGTCATTTATTCGAATATAGACACCATGGAAGATACGTCGTTTCAGGGATAGTTTAATTTTTGCCAGAGCTATAAAATATATAATGCTATCTAGCTGCTCTTTTGAAGAAATCTGTAGTGAAAAAAACGGTCTAAGGTGTCAGTTTCTTCGTCTGATATAAATCAAAGTAACGAGGCCATTCGAAAATATCTCTCATTTAGCTATAAATCTCCGTATTAGTCGAAATAAATTAACCCATATTTAAAAGCTGTTCGTCTCATTCTCTCAGTACATATATATTTTTCTTTTTTTTACTAATATCACAGAAAAATTAACACAAAAATGCCTAAAACATTTTTATTTCGAATTATGTTTCAATAAATATCGCTTATGATAATATATTGTTGCCATTGTGTTAAGAAATATTCATATTCATCATGATAGTTTTAAAAATGTCTTAAAACATTTTTATTGAATATTACTTGCTTCCTATTGTAATAACATAAGAAAATGCATGAAATATATTTTTCAGAAAAGAATAAACTGCTAAAAACTTATTTAAATAAAATTTGGAATCTCTGATAGTGCCGCCATCTAGTATTTAATTTGTGAAATCAATTTTTTTCTATATTGATGACTGATTTTAAAATGAATTATAAATAATGGATTTAAAATTTTAAAAATATCAGGAAAAAATTCTAATTTTTAGAACACTAAAAAAGGTATCTTTAATAAATCAGTATCAAATTTTTGGGAAAATTTTGTTTAACAAATGTTTTCTGACGTCTTATGAAACCAGGATTTTATGAGTATGTTTCATATTTATAAAAAGTTTTATTGTATATATATATATATATATATTTCTTTTTCTATTGATTATTGTTTTGATTAGGTTGTCTTATTTTGTTAATTAATTTATATTCATTTGTATTTTAGTTGTAGCTGCATTTCCGCTCTCCAAATACAATGATTGATTTAAAAACATTTTAATTCTTAAAACTTGTTTGAATCAGTAATGATTTTTAGTTTTTATTCCGGTTTTGGTTTCGTTTCCGTGGTTTCTTCTGTTTCTGTTTCGTTTAAATAATTCTTTGAATATAGTATTTTGGTTTTGTTTCAT
>JAPMOQ010032930.1:0-16431 GCA_026543055.1 Argiope trifasciata
CAGTTGTTGGGAAGATATTGGACAGGGCATATTTACCAACAGAATAAGAGGAAAAAAATCTTCATCTAGGTTAGGATCCATGGTTTACAGTCTGTCTTTCGTTGTTTGTCTGAATATCCCTGGTTGAGACATATAAAATTGCAAATAAAAAAAACAACACTCCGAACTAAAAAGCGGAGTAAATAAAAAGAATACTATCGAAATGTTTAAAGTTCATACGCAAACCAATCGATGCAGCTCAAATCCAACGCAACGAGATACAAAATATTTATATCAGCTCGAAATCCGAAGACCTCAGGTGTGGAGAGGGGAGTGCCAGTTCAGGTGCCGTCCTCGTCACCTGACCGTGGTTCAAAATGACGGGGTCCATCCCAAAATAGCCCTAGTGTTGCTTTAGAACGGTGCATAACTGTAACTAAACTAAACTAAACCGAAGACGATATAATTCCACGATATAATTTGAATTTAAATGAAAATCAATCGACAAAGCTCAGTCAACTTTCAGATGAGTTGCAAACGGAACTATATTTTTCAAAATGAATTCTATCACAAGAGACGTGACTCAATTCCAAAACAGTGTCAAACGAAATAATTAAATAAAAAAAATCCTAAACCATCAAATTGGCAATAAGAAAGGAAATAAAAAAAATATTAGAATAACGTATTACTAGTATTTGCTTTTGTATTATGCTTTTTAAAACAATTTAATACCTTCCCAAGTGTGTTATCTGTACAATACGTTCAAAAAGAGGCGCGTATTCGAATGCAACTTAGTGTCAAAGCTTCACAGTAATCGGTGAAGAACTTTCTGACATTTAAGATTTTGAACAGACGAAATTTATGCTTTTTTATTTATATGGATGTCGTTCGTTTTGTTTTTTTAAATGGACTTTTTGGCTCATCTTCTTTATTTATTACTAACCGCCTTTGGCGACCAGATGATTCGCCATCTTACTGCTATTTAAAATTATCAGTTAAATACTTTATGTGATGGCATTTTCAATTAAACACCTTATGTGACTTGTCTTTTAATAGCTACTTTATTGAAATATTTGTAAGGCCATATAATTCACTCATGCAGTTATAAAGGTTTTAAGCCCATAATGTACTACATGTCTCTAATTATCTGTCAGCGCTGCCAAAATTTCAATTTAATTTAAAGTGGAAACGATTAAACTGCAAATTGAATATAAAAACATTTTTTTTATTGAAACCAAGCATTTTTTAAACATAAGTAACAGAGAATCACCCCTCAGGGGCTCACCTACTATAGGTGAGTACGGGTGTCCCAATCCCGAGGTACCCAGGGATCTTTACTCCCTTTACGTTTATTCTCCATTACGCCTCTTGCTGTCTCCTTTTCTTCTTTCCCTCGAGGGTAGGCGAGGGAGCTCTCCATGAGAAGCTGTCGCCGCTCTGTTTGCTTCTTGCTTCTCATGGACAGCAAATACCCCCACGTGTTTGCCGTGCGTGGCGACCCATTAGACGGGTGGTGCACTGTGGTCCCCGGTGTATCAATCGGCCGGTAGCTAGTCATCTCAGTGCCTAGTCTGCTAGGGATCAAGCGAAGGGGTTACTCCTTGGGCTTGGCGTTAAGGGTGGTCACTGTCCCCGGGGGTAACTCCGAGCGTATAGGTACTGGCTAGCATCAAGGTAAGCGCCGAGGCTGGGATTGGCCAGAGCCGGTGGCTGCCTTCCCTTGTTGGACTCCGTGGTGGGTGGTGCCGTCGGGCCCGAATCCCCATAAATATCGTATGGGCAAAAAATCTTCTGCTCCCTTCAGTGGGCAACAAATCGGCACAAAAAAGAATTTCCAAAAATCTATTCAAGAAAAATATTATGACCATTTTTTTATTATTAAAAGAATCAGTGAAAAGAATGAAACTTTCCATTCTGTTTCTCCTTTCCTTGTTGAAAAGGCTATTAAAAGCACAGTTGGTGAATTATCATCTGTACGTAAACTTCGTTCCGGAGACTTACTTGCTGAGGTCTCTTCTAGAGATCAATCTAAACAAATTCTGAAACTCAAAGCTTTAGCAACGATTCCCGTAAATGTATCTGCCCATGCCTCTCTGAACACTTCGAGAGGTGTTATTACTTGCGGAGAGCTTTTTCATACAACAATAGAAGAAATTACAAAGGACTTAAAACCCGAAGGAGTGACGCACGTTCGCCGTATTTCAATAAGGCGAGACGGACAACTTCTCCCCACAAAACACCTTATTTTAACATTCCAAAGCCCTAAACTACCTGAATGTGTTAAAGCAGGTTATATGAAATTAGCCGTGCGTCCTTATATCCCAAATCCTTTACGGTGTTACCAATGTCAACGTTTTGGACATGCTAAAACTGCCTGCCGCGGGCAAATCACTTGCGCCCGTTGTGCAGAGAAAGGCCATGAAAGCCAGCAGTGTAGCGCACAAGAGAAGTGTGTAAACTGCAATGGGAATCACACGTCCTTTTCTCGAGAATGTCCACGTTGGAAGGTAGAAAAGGAAATAATAACAATTAAAATTAAGGAACACATTTCTTATCCTGAGGCAAAACGAAAAGTCCTTTCTCAAACGCCAACACCTGGCGTAAGTTATGCATCGGTCTTGCAAAAGTCCTTTTGTAAAAACTGCTCTTGTGAAAACTGTACTCAAAATTTCACTCAAGTAAATTTCAGTGAAAAATCTTCTGATACTGATATTGAAACAACGGCAAGCAATGCTCCCGAGAAAGCTAAATCCCGGAAATCGAAAGCACAAAACTCTCTCAAATTAAAGCTCTCCAAACGTGGCCTCTCTCCAACACATTTAATTACGAAGTTGAAAAAATCGAATGTTCAAAATTCTGTCGCTCTGGGACTTGCAAGTCAAGGCATAGTGCAGAAAGACTTGTCGTCCATTTTTAATAGCACCGCTAAAAATTCCGAACTAATATCTCTACATCCATCTGAAGAGGATGATGATGAAATCTCGATGAGTTGCGAGGCTTCACCAACCAAAGATCTTGCTATAAATAATACAATTTCCAAACCAAATTCTTGATGGGTACTTTCGTTTCATGGAACTGTCGTGGTCTAAGGTCCAAAACTGTTGACATTAAGTGCATCATTAATCAGCTTCATCCTTCTTGTCTAGCAATTCAGGAAACATTTTTAAATCCGAACATTTCATTTAAAATACGTGGTTATAATATTGTGCGCAATGATGCTGACACTAGTAATTCAGGAGGTGTCTGTATTTTAACTTCAAATCAATTTCCAAGTACACCTCTTAATTTACACTCTACCCTGCAAGCTGTGGCAGTTCAAATACATATTAGAGCACTTGTTACAGTTTGCTGTATATATTTACCACCGCATGATGTCATTAATCAACAACAACTAAACAACATTATTGACCAGCTTCCTTCACCATTTTTAATACTCGGGGACTTTAACGGGCATAGTACTTTGTGGGGTTCAGATAGTACAAATTCTCGTGGAAGACAGATCGAACAGTTCATTACTAACAATTGTCTCTGTCTCTTAAATAGCAATGAAAAAACATACTTTCATGAGCCCACACGGACCTTCCACAGTCTTGATCTGGCCATATGTTCTCCTGATCTGCTACCATTGTTGAATTTCACAGTTGGAAGTGATCTCTATAACAGCGATCATTTCCCTTTAATTGTTTCTCATGCTGATAGAGGCGGTGCCACTCTTTGCCCACCGCGTTTCCTATTCCAGCGAGCAGACTGGACTGCTTTTACGCAGCTAGCAGAAATTACTGAGACCATGGTCAAAACTCACGACATAACGGAAGCAGTGCAAAATGTCATTGATATCATTATGTATGCAGCAAATAACACTATCCCAAAAAGTTCCCCACGGAAACGAAAATTTCGTAGGCCGTGGTGGAATGAAGCTTGCCGTGACAGTTTTAGGGAACAAAAGAAACGTTGGAACATCTTTCGTCGGTACCCATCGACAGAAAACCTTATCTCTTTTAAACGTGCCAGAGCCAACGCTCGTCGTATCCGCCGGAGAAGTCAAAAGGAATCTTGGGTTAGCTTCATATCTTCAATTACATCCTCTACTTCCAGCAAATTGCTGTGGAAGAGAGTAAAGGCAGCCAATGGAATTTATAACGACTTTTCCTTTCCTGTACTTAAAATAGGAAATATTACGATTTCCTCTCCCATGGAAGTTGCCAATACCCTAGGCAAAACATTTGCAGAAGTTTCTGCTGCTGATTCATACAAACCTACTTTCATGGCTATAAAGAATCGCGCGGAACGAAAGGGTTTGCGATTTGCTACCAGAAATTCCTTTCCATACAATTCTGCTTTTAAAATGTATGAACTGCTTTCTGCTTTGTCTAAAGCACATGATACCAGCCCCGGACCAGACGGAATCACATATAACATGCTTCGTCATTTGTCTCCTACTTCCCTTTCCAATCTGTTATTGCTATTTAACCGTATTTGGACTGAGCAGAAGTTCCCTTCACAATGGCACGAAGCGATCGTGATTCCAATCCTGAAACCCGGTAAAGAGGCATCTAATCCCCTGCACTACAGACCTATCGCGCTCACAAATTGCTTGTGCAAGACATTGGAGCGTATGGTAAATGATAGGTTTCTTTTCGAATTGGAGAAGAGAGCATGTATTCCGCAGTTGCAGAGTGGTTTCCGCAGAGGGCGTTCAACACATGATAATATCGTTCTTCTCGAGACTCAAATACGTAACGCATTTGTCCGTCGAAATCATTTTGTGTCTATCTTTTTTGACGTAGAAAAAGCCTACGATCGCACTTGGCGATTTGGCATCCTTTCAACTCTTTTAAATTTTGGTTTTAAAGGAAATTTGCCTATTTTTTTACGGAACTTTTTATCTTTGCGGTCATTTCGTGTCCGTATTGGAAATTTTTTATCTGATCCATTTGTTCAAGCTGAGGGGGTTCCACAGGGAAGCATCCTTAGTGTAACACTTTTTATTATTCATTTTAGTCAAATCCTGAATGTTTTACCTACTTCTGTTCAAAGCACTTTATATGTCGATGATCTCCAGATCTCCTGTCAAGGCTGCAATATGCGCTCAATTGAACGTCAACTGCAAATTGCAGTTAATAAGATAATGGACTGGTGTGATGATAACGGGCACACGATTTCTCCAGAAAAAAGTAAATGTGTGCACTTTTGTAAAAAGCGGGGTCTTCATTTGGATCCTACGATCCACATTCGAAATATTGCGATTCCAGTAGTGAATGAAATTAAGTTTTTAGGGGTAATATTTGATCGAAAGCTCACTTTCCTTCCGCATGTCTTATGTCTACGGAAAAAGTGTGAAAAGACATTGAATATTCTGAAGGTACTTTCAAGAACGTCATGGGGAGCGGATCGCACATCTTTACTCCGAATCTACGAAGCCACTATTTTATCACGCGTTGATTATGGATGTATGGTGTATGGGTCTGCAAGGTGTTCGGTTTTGCGCAAACTGGATACCATACACCACTCTGCCTTGAGAATTTGTTCCGGAGCATTTCGGACCTCACCAGTGGAGAGTCTTTATGTTGTATGTCATCAGTTACCATTAAATTTACGACGTCAAATAATGTCTGTACAGTACTACCTACGAGCTTTGTCAATTCTGAAGCATCCTTTGCACTCTTTGATTCTTCCTGTTCATCTTCGAAGATTATACAGGGCTCGACCTTTCAATATCCTCCCATTCAGCGAGAGAGTTAAATCACTTCTGGAGGATACAGAACTCCGTGATGTGAGTATTCAAACACTTGATTTATTCTCATTTCCTCCATGGGACATCCCTCAATTCTCCTATTTAAATCCTTTTAATGGGTTTGAGAAACTAACAACGGCCCCTGTGGTTTTTCAAAAGCTTTTCAGTTCTCATCGCTCTCAGTATTTAACTCATATACCAATTTTCACAGATGGATCCAAATCAAGCAGTCATGTTGGATGCGGTATCATTTTAAATACACAAACTATTAGCTATTGTTTGCATACTTCCATTTCAGTCTTTTCTGCTGAATTGGTGGCTATTCTCATTGCTCTACAAACAATTGCCCTCTCTTCCGAGCGCAAATTTTGTATTTATACTGATAGCATGAGCTCTTTGAAAACACTCTCTCATTTTCATCATAAAATTCATCCCACTGCCCTGGAAATTCTGGTTCTCTTAAGAATTTTAAAAAATAGGGACTACGATATTTTATTCTGTTGGGTTCCCAGTCATGTTGGGATAACAGGAAATGTTCTGGCTGACAACGCTGCGAAAACAGCGTCTTTGTTTATGGAGCGTGAAGTTCCCTTCTACGATTTGAAAAAGTCGTTTGCACGTCATATTCATTCAGCATGGCAGGAATCGTGGGATCAACAAAGCAATAATAAATTACATTCCATCAGACCTACTATTACATTATGGACTGCTCTTCCAGTGCGTGAACTCGACGTCAAATTGACTAGACTCCGCATTGGTCACACTCGTTTAACGCACAGACATCTTTTATTAGGAGATCGAGCTCCTCAGTGCTCCAGATGTCACACGAGTTTAACGGTTTTTCACATTTTAATTGAATGCCCCGATTTTACTCAGCATCGTTTGCGATTTTTTAATCTTTCAACTGCGGATTTTCAAATGCTTGTGGGAGAACGTACTCACAAAAATCTTTTTAAATTTTTACAAGCAATTGGCTTTTATCATCTTATTTAATGTTTCATACTGTTAATATATTTTTAAATGTCGTTAAATTTTAAGAGACATTGTCTTGCAATTTTTTAACCAGCTTCTAATTTTGCAGAGTTTTTCATATAGATATGGGTTTTTTCATTCTAACCGTACGTTTGGCGCAGAATAGCCATATTTGGCTCTTGTGCCAAAAAACTCAACTATCCCATCCCCATCCCAAATTGTAAAAAGCATTTTCACTACCCATTTCATAGTGCTTGTATGGCGTTTTCTTATTAGGGTGGCATTAGATGTTAGTTTCCCTCTTTCCATGGAAATCACCCTGGAAAGGAGTTTTTTAGCCACTGCATTAATAACAAAGAATAGAGCCTGGTCTAATTTTTTAATAACTTTCCCACCATCTTCCTCGTATTTCAGCTGGCTATGCCATCTTTCTAATTTCATGTTTGTGTTGATTTGAAACTCAATTCTATGGCAGTATGCCAGTTCCTTACATGTATTTTTATAATTAGAAATAAAATACTCAACAAATTTCTTTTCTTTTTCTTTAAAAGAGGCAACAAAATTATTTAAAAGTTTTCCAAAAATGGGAACGTCTATTTCTGTCATCAAAATATTTTGGATAACTGTTCTGTTTTCATAGTTTTTTACTTTAGAATTGATGTTTGCAGTCTAGTTATTATTAATATACCCAGTGCATAATAAGTGTATTGGGCTATCATGGAATATCTCTTTCCATTTATTAGTGAATGAAATCGTATCATCTGTCATGATAATATTCGTACTTAGAATTTGCAAGCGCTCTTTTATGGCTACGAAAAAAAGGCAAAATAATGTCACAAGACACTCTTGAAGAAAACAGAGTGGCTACTGGTAATCCTTCATGATTTTCGTCATGAATCATTTTTGCCAATAGTTTAAACGCATACTGACTTGTTTGGCATATTGAATATATCGTGACACAACTGTTACCGTATAGTTCCAAAAGTTTTGTTGATCATCATTCCTAAGATATTTTTTTCTTTCACCGTTGGAAAGTGACAAAATATCTTCTGTTTTATAAATTAGTACAGGATTATCATTATCCTATTTCATTTGTTTCACGGACATATCTACAGGTGTTGCATCATCGGAAGAACATGATCCCCAATTCAAAAATCACTGCATTTATTATGCAGATCTTTTCTAGTTGTAAGGCTTAGTCTTTTTGTTGGACCAAAATTCTGCCTTTTATCATTTAAAAGTTTGGTTAAAGGAACATCAAGAGGTAGACGTGTTGTAAGATTTATTAGGCAGCTTTCCTGTTTCCAATTGATGTCCAGTATGAATTGGCTGGTTATGAACATATATTTTAGTGATATTTTCAACAGATTGATTGATCACTTTTGAGGACATGTGGAACCACATTTAATAGAACCAGATGTTTTCATATGTCTGATTATATATTTTTTCGGTTGATAATAAAACGCTTCGATTACGGATGTAGTAGGATATTTTGCCATTTTTTGTATCACAGGGGTTTCTATGCTTAAAAAATGACTGGTTTTCACTCCCGAATTTTGTTTCCTGCTCAAGAAGCCTTCTTTGTAAAAAGTGTCACTTGCAAATTTTAGTTGAATGGAATACTGGTTTTAACGATGCTCTTGTAGTTTAGAAATTTTGCTGAAGTTCTGATTGTAGAGGCCTCAATTTTCATAGACATGGCTCTTGCACCATAAAACTCCAAGTAACCAAACCACAAGTTTGATTTGCTTGCAAGGATGCAATCTTTCATATGCCTCATGCAGTTTCCCCGTGTGCTAAATTTAATACTTTCAAACCTGTTCTTATGTGATCTCATAATTTAATTATTGAACTGACAATAATTTCAATGTCAACGAATAAAAGTGCAATACAATATTGCGATTAAATTTTTGGGTAGCAATGTAAAAATGCATTGATCGTAAATAAACATTAAAGGACATCTGCATCGTGTTGGCGTTTTCCTGAAAAGGATTGCGTGCCTCGTTATGTCGCCCAGTTGGTTATTCGCTAATTAGCTAGTTGCCGACTAGCCTCATCCTTTGTTTTAACGAGTAGGTTGACGTTTACTTGAAGGGTGCAAAGGGTTTTTTTTCATTCATCTCTGATCTGCACAAGTGACAAGTTTACTAAATAAAGTGATTTAACAAAAAAGAATATAACCTTTCTACTAATTTTAAAACTATTGGGTTGGAGGGAAAGTTCTGTCGTATTTTAAAGAAAATATTTGAATTTATTGTATTCATTTGATTTCATTCAGTGAAATATATGTTTAATATTAATCAATTATATATGCTCCGTTATTTGTTACAACCTGTCGCCATCTTCCAGGTAACCTGTAAATTCCTGTTTTGTAGAAGTTCTCATCCATGGAGTTAAAATAGTCAGCAACTGCCTTAGAAACACTTTCAAAAGACTTGAATTTTTTCCCGTTAGATAATTTTGCTGAGATCTGAATACGTAATAATCAGAGGGTGCAATGTCTGGTCAATACGGGGGGGGGGTTACTAAGGATTTCCCATCCTAACGCATTCAGTTTTTGTAGTGTCACCATTGCAGTATGCGGGCGAGCATTATCGTGGTGGAACACTATTCCTTTTCTGGACGCTAATGCTGTCCTTTTTTTTTGATAGCTGCATTCAATTTATCCAGCTGATTGCATTACAGATCCGCGTTGATGTTTTTCCCCTGTTTCAGCAACTAGTAATACACTGGACCTTTCCTGTCCCACCACAAACAAAGCAGTACTTTTCGTTGATGGATACTTGGTTTTGGAACTGTTGCTGGTAATGTTCCTGGTTTGCAGTAAGATTTTTTTCTTTTAATATTCTCATAAAGTATCCACTTTTCATCTCCAGTAACCAGCCTGTCCCAAAACGGCTCCACATTGTGTCTAATCAGATGTGGTGAACATATTCTTACACGATCAAATTCTTTTCCGTTAATTCATGTGGAACCGAAACACTTTGCTTTAACACAAACCGAAGAGATTTAATGTGATCTCCAACAGTTGTATGATGAATGCCAAACTCTTCTGTAATTTCTCGACTTGTTAAATGTGGATTATTTTCCAACATGGATTGCAAAACATCATTATCGATCTTGGATGGTCGTCCAGATCGAACACTTTCTTTGAGGCCCAGGTCCCCGGAACGAAATTTGCTAAACCATCTTTGACAAGTACGAACATTTACAATATGTTTTCCAAATACCGCACATAAATTTTTACATGCAGCAGATGTGTTGCTTCCTTATTGGAATTCATATAAAATGCAGTGTCGTAAATGCACTTTATCTACCGACATGTTTTTCCCTTGAAATATTACAAGTAAATGATGAACGGTAAAAAAGGGCACCTTTTATATTATACAGCAGCTAAAAAAACAAAACAAAATCCGATTGACTCACTAGCCAGATATTTTTTTTATTTACAAGAAAAATCACCTGCCTATTTAAGATACGACAAAACTTTCCCTCCAACCCAATAATATTAATTGGCGTTTTTCAAAGTGCTCTTACTTTCTTAGAGCACTAAGATCAGAATAATTTCAAAGCGCAAATTTAAGCTAAATTTATTGTTTTTCCTATTTAGATTTGTATAATTTCTTGGATTTTTATTTAGAAAAATCCCTGAAAATGATTAAGGGCTAAGCCAAGAGGAAGGTTATTTCAATAGAAACTAAGAACAATTTTAAAACGTATAGCAGAAGGTGAAGGATCCACAGCTCTTGGTAAAGAATTTGGAATTAGACGAATCCACTATAAGAGGCACGCAAAAATGAGCAGATGAAATAAACAAATCTAGTAATTCTGCCATAAACGGGAGTGCTCATTGAACATCATATTCAAGAAACACTTTGATAGAGATAATGGAAAAAGCACTTATATTGTGGATTCAAGAATTGACTCAAAAACGAATCCCCATTGACAGAGAATTAGAGAAAGCATTGCGATTTAATAACCAGTTGAAAGTTTCAGAGCCTTCATGTTCATCGTCTCACATTGGAAGGCCGAAATTTTTAGCAAGCAGTTTCAGGTTATGTGAATTTTTCCAACGACACTCACTACACAATTTGACGATAAAGGGCGAAATTGCATCCGCTGATGAAACAGCCGGAATGAATTATGCAAAAGTGTCAACAACAATCATTGAAGATGGTGGATATTGCCCGAATCAAGTATTTAATGCCGACGAAACTGGTTTGTTTTGTAAAAAGATGCCTAGTCGAACGTTCATCGCCAAGTCCGAGAAAACTGCTAGTGGTTTTAAAGCTGCAAAAGACAGAGAAACATTCTTAATAGTGATGCATCTGGAGCGAGGATGTTAAAACTACTTATGACAGATTATAGCATCCACGTGCGCGAAAGGGCAAAAATGTAGCCGAGCTTCCAATCCATTTCATAGCTAATAAAAAAGCATGGGTGATAACAGCGGTTTTTGTTCAGCGATTGCGTCGTTCCAGAAGTCAAGCAGTATATGACTGATATGGGGCTTTCTTTTAACTGGCAATGCGCCCAGGTCATCCTTGCATAGAGCACCCTAATGTGAAAGTAGTTTTTCTACCACCCAATACGACATCCTTGATACAACCATTAGACCAGGGCATAATCGCAGCTTTTAAGGAACACTACGCTAAGTTAATTTTGAAATATCTTTTGGAAAAACTTGAAATGATGCAGAAACCGAGACTGAAATTCGGAAAAAAAATTTATTTTGGACTGCAAAGATCACGTTGCTGCAGCAATCAATAAAATAAAACCACACATTAAATGGAAAGGCATGCTGGAAAGCAGCCTGGTCAGAATGTGTCATTAATAAAAGTGCTACCGATAACGCATCAATGTTTACTTCAGAAATCGTAACGCTAGCATATGGCATCGGCGGAGATGGATTTGATACTTTTAGTGAAGATGATCTCGTCGAAATGATTCAGGATGGAGCCGTAAGGAAAGAGGACATTTTAAATTACGTTACAGATGTTAATGATGGTCAGGAAGAACATTTGATAACCTTTATGATATAACTCCAACTCAACCATGAATCGGAATGTCATTTTCTTGAAATCGGTTCAAATTCTGAAAGAACTTCATAATTCCAAAAGGACCTTCAACCTTGTATATCTGTCTCCCGAGGCATATACAAGCATCTAGTCAAACAACAGTCATTGAAAAAACTCATCACCAACTACATGGTTACTCAAAAAAAGGTTAACTGTATACCAGTTAACCGCTTGAAAGCTCGCGTATTGTCAGACTACGAAGGATAGTTGTTATACATTTTGAAGAGTCTTGTATGTCTAAAATAAATACATATTTAAATAAAATATTTAACAATGTTCTCATGTATTTTTTCTAAATTAGGCTCTAAAAGGTTTTGCCCCCCTTTGGGGCTCACCTTTTTTAGACGAGTATGGGTGTCCCAATCCCGAGGTATCCAGAGATCTTTACTCCCTTTCCATTTATTCTCCTGTTCACCTCCTGCTGTTTGCTTGATCCATCTATCCCTCGAGGGTAGGCGAAGGAGCTCACCATGAGAAGCTGTTGCCGCTCTGTTCGCTTCCCTTGGACAGCAAATACTCCCACGTGTTTGCCGTGCGTGGCGACCCATTAGACGGATAGTGCCCCGATGTATCAATCGGTTGGTACCTAATCACCTGAGTGGCTAGTCTGCTAGGGATCAAGTGAAGAGGTTACTCCTTGGGCTTAGCGTTAAGGGTGGGTACTGTCCGCCAGGGTAACTTCGAGCGTATAGGTTACGACTAGCACTGAAGTAAGTGCCGAGGCTGGGGATGTCTAGAGCCAGTGGCTGCCTTCCCTCGTTGGACTCCGTGGTGGGTGGTGCCGTTGGACCTGAACCATAAACAATGTCGTATGAGCCAGCATAAAATTGCTCCCTTAAGTAGGCAACAAACCGCATCTTTTACCTATTCAACGCAAGTAAATTTTCCAATTTCTTTTCTCATTAAACGAGTTTCCTCTACGAATGAATCATTTCATTACATATGTTAAAACTTTAATTTGAACCCTCAAGGCTCTCCGCCAGAGAACGCTGTAAGCTTCACCAATGGTTTGTTTATACTCAGTCTAACCATCGGCAATCAGTACTAGAATGTGAATCCGAATCGAGTGCGTCTTTTCTTTGTCTTTGTGTGTTTGTTCCTGTAGTAATGTGTGATGTTCGTAATAAATGTGCTTATAAAACAATCGTTGCCTTCGACTCCTTTCTGACAGGTAAGAGCTTTTCATAATAATTGTATTTGATAACTGAACCAATGAACTGCGAAATTGAAGTCTAATCATTTTTGGTGCCGAAACCCGGGAATTCCGATTCGGCCTTAGATACCTTTAGATCGAAACTAGAAATTTGATGCGAATTAGTTAAAATGGACCTAGAGACTTTAAAGAAGATTAGAACCCCTGTCAGAAAGGTTGCAACTGAAGTTTGTAAACAGCTAGAGCAGGAAATAAATAGAACAGAGCACAGATGTTTAGACATAATCGAAGAACTGTTAGCGAAATTATTAGACAAAGATGATAAACTAAAGAAACTCGACTCGGATATTTTAAATTTGTGGAAAGCACAAGATCTGAATAATGAAGTAGAACAGCAGCAAGAATACAGGGATTAAATAATAACCTGGAAAATGCGAGCTAAAAATTATGCAAAATTTGAAGTTGAAACTATCAATAATAGAACTATTAACAGAAATCCTCAACGGTGTTCAGCCCCTCAGGGGCTCACCTTCTTTAGGTGAGTACGGGTGTCCCAATCCCGAGGTACCCAGGGATCTTTACTCCTCTTCAGTTTATTCTCCACTGCACCTTCTGCTGTCTCCTTTTTTTTTCTTTCCCTCGAGGGTAGGCGAGGGAGCTCTCCATGAGAAGCTGTCGCCAATATGTTTGCTTCTTGCTTCTCATGGACAGCAAATACCCCCACGTGTTTGCTGTGCGTGGCAACCCATTAGACGGGCGGTGCACTGTGGTCCCCTGTGCATTAATCGGCTGGTACCTAGTCACCTGAGTGACTAGTCTGCTAGGGATCAAGCGAAGGGGTTACTCCTTGGGCTTGGCGTTAAGGGTGGTCACTGTCCCCGGGGGTAACTCTGAGCGTATAGGTACTGGCTAGCACTAAGGTAAGTGCCGAGGCTGGGATTGGCCAGAGCCGGTGGCTGCCTTCCCTTGTTGGGCTCCGAGGTGGGTGGTGCCGTTGGACCTGAATCATTCTTCCATATCATATGGGCTTTAAAAAGAAAACTCCCTTCAGTGGGCATCATCGTGATTTTAAGTTATTGAATAATGAACCAAATTTCGACACATTTTTTACAATTAGAAGAGTATCTGAAAATAAAGAAAGCTTTCATTCAGTTTCTCCTTTCTTGGTGCAAAAGGCTATCACAGCAACCGTGGGTAACGTCAATGGAATACGAAAAATGCGCTCTGGTGACTTGCTGGTAGAAGTGAACTCTAAAAAGCAAGCCCAGCAGATAATAAAATTAAAAGCCTTGGCTACAATTCCAATTACAGTTAGTTCACATACATCTTTAAATTATTCAAAGGGCGTAATAACCTGTGGGGAACTCTTTAATGTCCCTATTGAAGAGATAACTCATGAATTACGAAGTCAAGGTATCACACACGTACGTCGCATTACTATCAAGAGAGATGGACAGCTCGTTGATACGAAACATTTAATACTTACATTCCATTCCCCCAAATTACCAGATTATGTCTTCGTGGGTTATATGAAGCTACCAGTAAGAGCATATATTCCAAATCCACTCCGTTGTTTTCAATGTCAGCGTTTTGGGCACTCGAAGGCCAATTGCCGCGGGACAGTCACATGCGCCCGCTGTGCCGAAAAAGGCCATGATAGTCAAGAATGTACCGCACGTGAAAAATGCGTCAATTGTGGTGGTGACCATGCATCATTTTCTCGGTCATGCGAACGCTGGACACTTGAAAAGAAAATTACTACAGTCAAAATAAAAGAAGGAATTTCATATCCAGAAGCTCGTCGAAAAATTCTAACTTCAACTCCAACACCTGGCCAAAGCTACGCATCTGTTGCTCAAAAACAATTCTGTGTCAACTGTTCTTGTCCGAATTGCGCAAAAAATACGCAAGTATCGAAATCCGTAGAGAATGCGTCTGATTCTGATACTGAAACTTCATTAACAAGCACCCCTGAAAACAGTAAAAAGAAACCGCATACACTAAAACAAAAATCAAACAAATCACTAAAATTAAAATTATCTAAGCGTGGTCTTTCTGGAAATGATATTGCACCAAAATTAAAAAAATCAACTCTACATAACTCAGTTGCTTTGGGACTTGCCAGCCATGGTATTGTCCATAAGGATTTAACTACCATGTTCGGTGGCACACCTAAAAATCCTGATCATATCTCCCTCCATCCTTCTGATGAGGATGATGATGACTTTGCAATGACTTGCGAAGTCACGCCTACCCAGATCACTGTTCCTAGTACATCTAAAATCAAAAACCTTTCTTAATGGGTATCTTCCTTTCTTGGAATTGTCGCGGCCTTAGGTCCAAACTTTTTGATGTTAAGTCCATTATTAATAAATTTCATCCTGTCATTTTTGGAGTTCAAGAGACTTTCTTGACACCTGACATTTCTATAAAATTTCGTGGCTTTAATTGTGTTCGAAAGGATGCAGACAATAGACATCGCAGCTCGGGAGGAGTCTGCATCTTCACTTCGAATTTATATCCCAGCACACCACTAACTTTACACACTTCCCTACAAGCTGTGGCTGTGCAAGTTCACACCAGAAAAATGGTCACTGTCTGTTGTATATATTTGCCACCCAGTGATATCATATGCCTCCAAGATCTTGACAACTTAGTGGACCAGCTTCCTAGGCCATTTATCATACTCGGTGACTTCAACGGACATAGCACTTTGTGGGGTTCGGATAGTATAAACTCTCGTGGAAGACAAATTGAGCAGTTTATCGCCAATAACTGTCTCTGTTTGCTGAACAACGATGAGAAAACATACTTCCATGAACCCACACGTAATTTCCATACCCTTGATTTGGCCATATGTTCACCTGAACTGTTGCCATTACTGACTTTTGTAGTTATCAAAGATTTGTATAATAGCGATCACTTTCCCATTATTGTCTCCCACGCTGATAGTGGCGGTGTGACTAATTGTCCTCCACTTTTCCTATTCCAGCGGGCAGATTGGAAAGGTTTTTCACAGTTAGCTATTATCACTCGGGCTATGGTCAATACATCAAACATTTCGGAATCAGTACAAAATGTCGTTGATACCATAATGAATGCCGCGAATAACACCATTCCAAAATCATCCCCACGTCCCCGAAAGTTTAGAAGACTATGGTGGAATGAAGCCTGTCGTGACAGTTATAAGAAACAGAAAAAACTGGAATAAATTTAGAAGGTACCCAACAACTGAAAATCTTATTGTTTTCAAAAGAGCCAAAGCACTAGCTCGTCGTATTCGGCGTCAGAGTCAGAGGAATTCGTGGATTTCATTTACTTCTTCTATAACCTCATATATTTCCAGTCGAACTTTATGGAGAAAGGTAAAAGCTGCTAATGGGATCTATAGAGAATCATCACTCCCGGCTTTAAAAACAGGAACTATGATGCATTCCGACCCATTAGAGATTGCCAACATTCTCGGAAAAGCATTCGAACAAGTATCCGCAACAGATTCATATAATTCTGATTTC
>JAPMOQ010032933.1:0-11748 GCA_026543055.1 Argiope trifasciata
TAAAAGGCAAATAAAGCATATAATCATAGAAATGTAGGAAAAAATTTGCAATATAATAATATCAGTTCATAAAATTTAATTTCATACGTGACTGAAATAAGCATTATATACGGGGGTTTTGTCAAAAATAATTATTTTACATCAATGTACAATCAATGAGTTATACCCAAATTCGGTACAATATTATTTATGATAATTTTCGTTACGAATAAAGACATGGAATAAAAAATAATATAAAATATAATAACATTTAATAATAATGAAATTATGATCTGATAATTGCGCTTGACAAAGATTAATGATATCAAAATATTTCATGTTAATATAATTTACATTTTTATGAATATATTTGTTAACTAGATCATAATGTAACTGTCCGTGGCCCTTTCTTAGGCTAGCAGCTTAGGCAGCTGCATAGTCAGGAATCATACACTGTTCTTCTGAAAACGAATTCGTCTAATTCATGTCATTCGCTTTTTACTGTACAGCACTTCAAATAAATAATTCATAGTCTAATCGTTTCTCATATCATTATTTAAATATAGTAAGATTTAAAAAAAAAAGAAATATGAGTAAACGTGATTAATTTGTGATTTTTCTGCTTTTTATCAATTTTGCTTTGCCTTTCGGCGCAAAATTCATTATATCATAATAATCATTTCTTTTATTAATTTTATAAGACTCTTGTCTTTTTTTAAGCATTTAGAAATAGATTTTTAAAAATTAGCTTCCTTTAATTAACCCCAAAGAATTTTCACAAATCCAAATTTCTGAAAATGGGTAATAAGAAAGATCAAAGACAAGTCATTAAGTGATATATTCTTAAAAAGAACATCAAAGGATTCCTCATTAAGTTTTTTTATTGAATTGTTTTTAATAAATACTTCAATGCAATTGTTTATTGAATTTTAATAAAATCGTTTTCTTATTCTCAAACAATCAAAGAAAGTTCACAATATAAAATCTATCTTCTTGATTGCTAAACTATATTTTTCTACTAGACTGATACATAAATACCTTGCGTTTGTTAATACACAAGAGAAAATAATAATAATAATAACGAATGTTTGATTGAAATTCTTTGAAAATAACGATTAGGAATTGTTTTTTAGACCTTTAAACTAAAAATGACAAAAGCGAAAGGAATAATATGTTCAACGAAATTAAATTACTGTTTTTTACTGTACAATTTCATGTTAAAAAGTTTACGACTTTCTTAAATAGGGATATTAATCATGTAAATGGTCTTTTTATGACGACAAAAGAAAACAGAATCGAGAGAAATCAATTTAAAGTACCATTTCTTTTATTCCTTTTATACAGATGTTTATTCATCTATTTATTTGCTTGTCCGCTATTTTTATTTAGTTGCTGCACGTATAAAAAATCATAATTTTCGTTTTTACTTTCAATGTATAAATTTAATAATGATTTATAAATGATGTTTCAATGACTGGTGTTGATATTCAAAAATTTTAAACATATTATAAGAAATGTATAGTTATATATTTTTTCAAAATCCATCAAGTGTTATTAAGTACTTAAAATAATAACTCAATCAAGAAAGAAATATGGCTTATTAAAAAAATCGACATATATTTATACTACGCCAAAATGCATGAAAAATATATCGCAATAATAAAATATTTATGCATTAGAAAAATAATTCAAGTTAAAAAATGAAAACCTAGAAACATTAAACTTTCTATACAAACGTATTGATGTTTATTTCCTTAGAGTGTGAAATGATACGTCTAACTATGCAGTATGTATATTAATAAGGTGCTAAAGCTCGTGTATTTACACAAACGATTGCATATAAAAATTATGCTGGTATTGTAATCAAGGCACTTATCAATAGATATTTAAATAAAATTACGCTTCATGCACTCTTAATGCTATAATGTGACAATGTAAGAAATCTGTAAGCATTCTGTACAAGTCATATCGATATCTTAGAGAATGTAGATTCATTCGGCAATATATCTATCATTTTCTAAATGTCCTATCATTAATACCAACTCAAAAGCCCATTAGATGTCTACAGATAGGATCTCTAATACTATTCGAGGCATCGGTAAATAGCCACGATTCAATACCATTCTATATCGATATAGCATTCAAAAATTATAAAGATACAACAAAGCATGATTTTAATCTTCCAAACCTAACATAGAAGGGAAAAGGTTTCAAAATGAAATTCATCTGAAATTAATAAAATCTCAAAAAGGCCTTTAGATGTCTAGAAATAGGATCTCTAATACCATTCGAGGAACTGATAAAAAATCACTATTCGATTCTGCTCTATATCGATATAACATTCAAAAATTATAAATATTCAACAAAACACGTTTTCATCTTCGAGATCTAATATATAAGGGAAAAAATTTTAAAAATTTATTTGAAATGAATAAAATCTCAAAAAAGCCTTTAGATGTCTACAGATAGGATCTGAAATACCATCCGAGGAACTGGTAAACAATCAAGATTCGATACTGCTCTATATCGATATAACATTCAAAAATTAAAAAGATACAACAAAATATGGTTTCAATCTCCCGATCTATATCGATATAGCATTCAAAAATTATAACCAGTCAATAAAACATGGTTTTAATCTTCCGGTCTATATCGGTATAACAAAATTAAAAAGATACAACAAAACATGGTTTTAATCTTAAGATAAGATTAATTAGACCTAACAAAGAAAGGAAAAGTTTCAGAATGAATTTCATTTGAAATTTGTGAAATTTCAAAAAGGCTGCTAGATGTCTACAGATAATCTCTAATACCATTCGAGGCACCGGTAAACAATCACGATTCAATAGATTTCTATATCGATATAATATTCAAAAATCCTACAAATACAACAAAACATGATTTAAATCTTTCCAGATCTAACGACCACCATAAAGTTCCAGCATTCCTCAAGACAGCTAATAAACCATACCCTCGACTAATCCAATCCGGAAGACAAGAATCGCACCTCAGACAGATAGAGGGGCGAGGGGAGGGTCCCTCTTTACAAATCGGTTCCACGCTCGCCTAATCACCAATCGTCGGCGAGTGCGAGAAAAGAGGCCCGTGGAAAGATTTTTATCAGTGTCTCACTTTGTTGTCACGCGAGCGTCGGGCTTGTGATGAATCGCCCGCTATCGCTAATGGCCAGGCGATGACAGAGTCGCGAATGGGTCCGACACTCCGAATTAGAATGTTATTGATGCACCTTCGGCCCGCTGCTGTGACACGCCGAATAATCTTTCTATAAAGCCAGCCGATGGCACCATTCGTGTCCGACGCACTAGAAACAAATTGGACTTCTTCGGAGGGCGATGCTTTTTATCCCGTCGAGATAGGGTGACACATCGTCCGCGATCTATGGGAAGGATTGAATAGGCCTAATGAAATATGATGGGGCTTTGCTTTGGTGGTTTTATCAGTGGGATATGCTGTATCAGATAATTTAATTTACGAGTTGGTTTCGTATTAAAGGATTTCCAAAGCATAGAGGGAAAAAAACCTTTTGTTATGCAGAAGATGTGTAGAAATCAATGTTACTACAAAAAAAGATTTAAAAGAATAAGAGAAATTATTAAAGAAATTATCATTTCTTAAATAGATTTTTTAGAAATAGATATAAATTTAACTCTTTAGTATTTGCTGCTTTATTATGCAATAACATCCAACTACTAAAAAGCAATTAATGTATAACAAGTACAAGCAATTAGTATACAACAAAAAACAATTCAATGTTTTCATTAAATAATGCATAAGCAAACACATACTCCTAAGAAATATTTATTCCTTTATAAGAATTTTTAAGCAAGAATACAGGTAGATACAAACTAAGCTTTTAGTAAGAGAAGGGTATAGTCTGGTCTTACATTCTCAATATCAAAGGATATTGAAATATTCTCGAGGAGTTTAAAGTTCAGTAAAAAATTAAAATTGATTGGGAAATTTATTTTATGAATTTCGTTGCAAATAAAAGTAAGAATTAAGGCAAAACGCCATTTAAAGTTTCTATGGTTACCAAGTGCTAACATAAAATTTACCTCAAGCTTTAATCACATAATAGTAATAATGTTTAATTTAGTTATACTAACGTACCATTTTAAAGCAACATTAGGGCTGGTTTGAGATGAACTTGGTAATTTTGAGCCCCAGTTGGAGGACGAATGCTAAATTTGAGCTGGTATCCCTCTCTTCAAACTTTCACACCTCACCAGAGCGAGAACGTTTCATCCTGACGGATTTAGCATGCACCAGACCCTCTTACAAGACGGTTCTTCGTTGGAATTGGGTCTCAAACCCGAAACTCTCCTCTTCCAAATCCGAGACCTTATGAATATGGCATCACGCCATATGATACATGATACATATATGGCATACACATGTAACATATTCTTTTTCTTTTAGGGTATTTAACTTATAATACTCTTTTATAGACGTGTCTTCTTGATTGGATTCTATCGAATATATAACGCGTAATGTTCATAATAATGACTTAACACTTGTGTCTCTAGTGGAGTATTTACTATTCGTCGATTGAGTATTTTTTAAAAATAGGATATGTAATTTCCCTAATAGATGGATTACACAAATAAACAATTTTACTTTTTTTGCCTAAACGATTTCGATGAATATAGAGCAATTATATATAGTTCAGCCAAGTACTCAAATGTGATCAACCTTGTTGCATTTCTTCCAAGCTACTAAAGTTTTTTTTTCCAACTGGAGGTGGCGGGGTTCTATTAGCCAAGATCTCTTCTTGTATCTGTCATGTGCATAGAATATAAATATTACGAATTTAGACGAAACAGTTGGCTTTTAAATTAAAACTAAATTTTCTGAAAAAAAAACTGCTTGACGCGTGTTTGCTGTGTGCAATGTCTCAACAACCAGTTATTAATTGCTAAATCGCGCATTCATCTGCCAGTATTTGAGCATTGACGGTTTAAACCACAAAGACGATGCTCAATCGATAATTTTATTCTAAAACGGATGAAATATACTTTATTTCTTTGCGATCTTTTTAGAACAGGATATTTCACCGAATACCTATGGCGTTTACCGACATTCTGAATGCTTCACAATATCATGAAATCAGCGTAACAGTATAAAAGATTATTTTGTACTTATGTTGTTGTTCTTCCTTATTCCTCTTGGAAGGGCCGCGGTGGCCTGTTGGTTAGGTCTCGGCTTCGGAACTGGAGGGTTTTAGGTTCGAGACTCATTTCCACCGAAGAACCGTGGTGTGAGGGGGTCTCTTGCTCGTTAAATCTGTCAGGCCAAACTTCCTCCCGCTGGTGTGGCATGGTGTGGAGAGGGAGGTGCCAGTTCAGGTGTCATCCTCGTCATCTGACCGTGGTTCAAAATGACGAGGTCCATCTCATAATAGTCCTCGTGTTGCTTTAAAAACGGGACGTTAATAAAACTAAACTAAACTAAACTTATTCCTCTTGGATTGAACACAGGTTCAAACCAATACAAGAGATCTGGGAAAGAAGGGTGCACCAGATTCGAAGGGTGTCTGATTTTATATCATATGAAGATGGCACTCACACACTCGCTTGCAGAAACAGTTTTTCAGAAGGGGAGAGGGAGGCTCTTTCACACATCACACACAAGTTAAAGAACAACCTTGAGGGAACCAGGACTCGAACTCGGACCACCCAGAGCACAGAGAAAATGAGCTAGCCTTAGGCCAAGACGCCGGCATTTTGTACTTATAGGAAAGGCATAATTTGTGAAAAATATTTTCAAATAACAACTTACAAATAAAGAGCTTCAATATTAAACATGGTGAGCTTCAATATTAAATATAGTGAACTTCAATATTAAGTATAGTGAGCTTCAATATTAAACATAGTGAGCTTCAATATTAAACATAGTGAGCTTCAATATTAAATATAGTAAGCTTCAATATTAAACATAGTGAGCTTCAATATTATATATAGTGAACTTCAATATTAAATAAAGTGAGCTTCAATATTAAACATCGTGAGCTTCAATATTAAATATAGAGAGCGTCAATATTAAATATAGTGAGCTATAATATTAAAGTTATTTAGCAAGTTAAAACTTTTTAAACTCTTCTATTATCCCAATCATTCAATTCTCTATTATAGTTTGCACTCCCGCAAAAGGATCACAACAATGTACCATCCTGAAACGAATAGTTCGAAATAACAATACTTAGGATAGATAGATAGGCAAATAATTACAATTTGATCTGTGTGCGCTACTAGATAACAATATCCACCATGATATATAATCGACAAAAAAGGCAAAAAAAAAGTACAGCATCACCATTGAGGGTGTGTCCTCATTTGTCTTTGAGGTACAAACTGGTTCGGATGATGAGAACAGCCATTTATTTCTCTCATTGTTGTGATTGCCTCGAGCCGTTACCTAAGTGCTTTTACTGCCGTCGATCATCGCTCCTATCACTAATCAGAGCCCCTGACAGATCAAAGCTTTTGCTATCTGCTGCAATCACTCCGAGCTCCTTTATTTTTTTTTTCATTTGTTTCGGGATTTTTTTTGGGATAAGGTAGGGCTCTTTTTCTCTAAGTAATGTAATAATAATTGTTTGGCCGTTTGGCTTTGGTACTGGTGCAAGATTGCGCCAAGTGTATGGATTTTAGAGACAGAAAACGTAGTAAGTACTCGATTTAGAAAGTGGCTTGTCTTGAAAAATAGCAGCTGAGTGTATATGTTTATTTGGGGGGGGGATGGAGAAGGTAGGGTTCTTTTTCTCTAAGTTATGTAATAATAATTGTTTGTCGGTTTTGCTCTTGTAATGGAGCAAGATTGCACCAAGTGTATGTATGTATAAAAGTGTAAGTAATAATGTAAGTAAGTGTATAATGTAATAAATACTCCATCTGATCGCATAGCTAGCTTTGCAAAAAAGTGTAATTGGAACCAAAATTTAGCTCTTATTATCTTGGATGAAATGGTTTAAAGTTTATTATTCAGAAATAAACAAAACAAAGATTAGATGGACCAACAAGTATGAAGATTAATTTTAATATAGACGCAGTTATCGGAAGACAAATGTTGTATTAACGTTATGGAACATATTTGTACCTGTATGTCATAGACATAAAATTTTCACAATCATTTTATCAATAAGCAAATTAAAGTAAAAAATATGTAAAAATGTATCAAATGACCGAGGTAGCCAGGTTGGTAGGACGTTGGACTCGCATCCCTTGAGTTGTGAGTTTGAACGCAGAAGTTATAAAAATCTCGAATTGTGTGGTGACTGACACGCGTCTCAATCTCTCTTGGACACAAAGTTCTCCATTTCGAGAGTAATACCATTGGGGAACTGGTTCAGAGATGATCGTTCTCTGATCCAGGTCTTAATTACGATCTGTGGAGGAGTGAACGAAATGTATGAATGAAGTCAGCCCCATAAAGTGGGTTGTGACAAGTGAGTAGCTAAGTCATACTCTTTGCCCTAGATGAGGCTACTGAAAATAAGCAAGAGACCGTCAATTCGGATTAAATCGCAGTGGGTCTTTAGTCAGCAGGTTTGTCAGTGACAAATGCCGTTAGAAGCAACAAAACTATATACAAATGTTATAGTTTTTCATCGTTATCTAATAGAAGCTCTTGATGTACACAAAATTGCTGTGAATAATTCGTTTTTGATTGGGTTTTTCAATGACTATAAATAAAGCTCTTAGTCAAACATTTGAAAACATATATCAAGACTTTTCAAAACAAAACCAAAGGATCTTTGGGGTGTTTTTTTTTTACTGTTAAAAACCCCCAAGTTCCAAAATAAATATAAGATGTCTTCAAATGACAGAATAAAAAAGGGCACAATGTTGTACAATCGAAGTCTTTATTCACAAGTAATCTCCAGAGACCACAGCACAATAGTGTGCCCGAGGCAAAGAATTTATCTGTTCTCAGAATTCTTGTGACTGCGAGAGGAGTAAATTCTTAACTGTATCCTTCAGTTCTTAGTCCGAATTGAAACGCTTCTCTTAGAGATTATTATTTTTTAGCTCACCAAAGAAATCGCCAGGTGACATGTCCAGGATATAGGATAGATTCTCAAACTCCTCCACCTTGAACTTGGCCACTACACTTTGTGTAACCTTGGAAACGGTGAACGGGTATTATTATGGAGCAGAATCAATGAGAAAGCCTGCAGTTTGCTCTTGATGAAATTGAGTAGGCTACAGAATGTCGCATGGTAGAAGTCATTGCTAATAGCTATTCTATCCTATTAGAAATCGATGTGCATCTAATCATGATATCAAATGTATGAAACACACAGCTGCAGGCTTCTTCTGTCAGTCATGGACAGACACCTACGAATACACACAACCACACCAGATATTACGTTTGCTTCCTTAGATGACACAATACTTTATCTCAATACGGCATATTGAAATTTCAATGTGTCTGGTTTTTATGACATTTCGTCTCTTTTTTGTTTGAGCATTCCTCATAATTATAATTATACAATCAGAAAAGTTTAAACCAATGCTTTTTGCTGTAAAAAAATTATATTTTGAAAACGGTGTTTACTTTTTTTATAAGTTTATTTTTTATCCATTTCAAATAGAACAGTATAGCGTACATATGGATGGAAAAGTTTTAAGGTATCCAGCTACGTTTGAACGAAATTTTTTGGAAAACTATATTTTTTTAAAAATTATTTAAAATTACGGTTTTTATATGTATTGTCAATTGTAATACAAAATACTATGAATACAACAAAGTTATTTGAAAATATAATATGTTTTGAGAAATAGGGACATTTGTAGAAAATATTAATGGAATTTAAACAAAATGGTTAACATTTTACACAACATTATAATCCAGTAATCATATTTTTCTTTATACACAATAATATATAATGAGAAGTGAAGTGAACACAATATAGAATATAATGAGAAGTGAAGTGAATCAAAATGTAAGAAAAACTTTCAGATGCAAAAAAGTACGAGCCAAAATATATGTATATACGTATTTTTCCATAAATTTGCAATTTAATTTTTCTAAAAGCACCTATAAATGAAAAAGTATTTCACCAACAACGAAACATTTAGTTCATTTCATTGCACATATTATTTTAAACACAAGCTGAAAGTTTTACATAAAAACCCTTTTTTGTTTTTAAGTATCGTATTAACGGTGGATAATTTTTATGAAAACTAAAGTTGTGAGAAAATTGAAGTTAAAGACACATTTTAGCGGAAAAATATGTGACCTTGGATAGCAGGTCAGGCTTTCCTTTTCCTAGAAAATATGAACTGTTTTGGAAAGATGGCAGCCTGAACAAGAAATAACAATAAAAAAAATTGCCAATGTGGTCGATAACCAGTGTTTTTAACGTAGTCGGATACCTTAAACATGTATGACACTGAAATCCATACACACATCATTGTTCTTATGATAATTATACATTGTCTTACAATATTTATGGTTTTTAATTCTGAAAAGTAAACAGTAGCGTGCAAATGTTCTGTATGGCATCAGCTGCCACAAAAGAATAAATCGATAAATAATGGAACAAGAATATCCAAGCACAAAATATAAATTTTACAATAGACCAAAAAGCAACAACGCATGGAATAAATTACCCTAACTCTTTAGTCCCAACACACATCGCAAAGACATAAACTGAATATTCATATTCTTTGGCACAAACTGAATAACAATGTGAACGGATCTACCACGTTTTCGCTGGCGATTGTCACGCTACAACAACAGTTTCATATTTTGCATTTCTATGCCTGTCCAGAACAATGTAAGGGGGTTGAATTTCAGTATCAAAGAGTGTTTTTCGTATTTGTATAACAAAATACAATAATAAACATGTAAACGGAAATTCCAACATGATACATGATCACGAATCTCGACATTTCAGACCTAAGTGAGCTTGAAAAATTACATTTTTGGTATTATGTCTATCTGTTATTCCATATTACAGGTTGAAATGTGCTTTGGGCTAAATGGAAGAAATTTAATAAATAAATTTAAAATCGAAATTGTAGACTTCATTCAAATTTTGAACGAAACCCATTCAGAGAAATGTCGGTCTAACTGTTCGAATATAAGGCAGTCGTTTGGCTACCAAAGATAGAAAGCTAACTAGATGAAATTTCGTACATAATTTTGATAATAGACGCAATTTTTTTGATTAAGGGAGGTAAAGCGGTTGCCTGATATTAAGGTCTCGGTTTCGGAATCGAAAGTTTTCAGGTACGGGACCTGATTCCACAGAATAGCTTTCATGTAAATGGCTCTAGTACACATTAAATCCGTCATATCCAAACATCTTCTCACTGATGAGTTGTAGTACGGTATGGAGAAGTGAGTGGCAACTCAGGTGTCGTCCTCATCATCTAAACATTGTTCCAAATTTCGAGGTGCTTCCCTCATTACCCCAGTGTAGCTTTAAAACGAAAGGTTAATTTAACTAAACTTTGATTAAGGCCCATAGACACTAGCTCAAACTTCTCCGAGTTGCATTTGATAACGCTATCCAGGCAAAACTACTACCACGTGGTGTTCATGCATATAAGCAAAAATCTTCTCAAACAAGCGCTCTAAAGAAACTGATACAGGTCATATAGCACTTGACGTCAATGTGTCTTTAGGTCTCTCGTTTAACGAAACAGCGCTTGTTGAACAATGTGGCTTTTTTATTGTTTTGCTCGCAACTCGAATCACTCATGAGACTTTAAGAGTTGTGATCGTTAAGTGAGATTTGAATTTGACTGTAGTCTTCAAGATCTCGTATACTTTCAAGATATGCTACAGCAATGTGTCCGATATTCAGGGACCAGTTGTTTCATTTGTAGCAAGAAATGTTTTGAAGTTTGTTGTATAGCAAATGTCATTCCTGCTGAATGCATAGAATGCACGTTGCTCTATCCATACATTCATTAAATGTATCGCCATCTACAGTCATTCCTTAAAGAATGAAATAATAAATTCATTTCTTCTTGAATGACTTTGTATTAAGAGAAGGCACATTGTACCATTCTTAAAATTAGATAAGAGTTTCCTAAAAGGTTCAGAATATCACATACTTTTTATTAGAAAGCATCTCTTAATATATGATTATATTTTCCCAATTTAGTTGATGATCCGTGCTCGTATTTTCCATGGTAAGGGCGTGCAGTAGCTTCTGAGGGTAAAAACCCCTTAGCATCCAAAAGGCAGATGTCTGACTTTTTGCTGATATGAAAATGACATACACATTCCCTTGCACAACCACTTTTTACAGGGGGTGGGGCGCACATTCACACGATTCGCAGTTAGAATATAGATGAAGAACAACCATGCCCAAACCGAGAAGCCCAGATAAAAGGAAAAAAGCGCTACCCCTATGACAGGACGCCATCTCTCAGTTTCGTTTCATTTTAATAAAATAAATCATAACTTTTCAATATACAAATTGCTTTATTAAATATTTTATTATCATGTAATAAATATGATGTTCTATCGTAATGATACCCTGGACTTACAAAACAATGGTCTCACATGGCAATTTGAAATTTGCAATAGCAGATTTCCTTTTTTTTATTAATTTAATATTGCAATAAATGTAGAAAAAAATTCAAATTAATAACAATGAAATATTAGGATGAAATTATTTATATCATATATTATTGGTGCATAATTATCAGGCGTTTTTTAAACGATATTATCAGGATATCTCGAACATCATTTATTATGAAAAAGTAAACATAAAAATTCAGCAATTAC
>JAPMOQ010032933.1:11758-24470 GCA_026543055.1 Argiope trifasciata
AAAAGTAAACATAAAAATTCAGCAATTACATCAGGATTTCTTGAACAGCATTGATTATGAAAAAGTAAACATAAAAATTCAGCGATAATAATTTCACATTCTTAATCCGGAGCGTAATTACCATATACATCAATAATTACTTCCATAACCGGACGATGGTTGATTGGCCCACGTTGAAACTGTCGGCCAGCATCGGAGGTGTCAAGCTTTCGTCCCTTTCCATGGATGCCAAACATGCTTGGTCATCGGAATACAAGGGTCGACTTCTGCTTGACTTATCTTCCAAGCTACTACCACCAAATTTGAAACGTGCATACCATTCCCTGTATCAACTTTCCTTACTTGTGCCCACACCGTTAGCTCGTTGGGATCGCGAAACGACAGTACTGCTTTTCATCCTTTCTCAAAATAGAGCAGTATAATATGACGAATATGAGTATGGTTTTCAGCAACCATTTATATAACCTAAAAAAATGTTTCCATTCATAAATTTAGGAAATATTAAAAATATTCATTAAATTATAGCTCGTCAAATAAGCGCCTGATAATTATGCACCGACCTAATAATAGAATAAACTTGTTATCATCAATCTATATTTGATTGCATGTCGTGGAACATAAATGATGTTTTTCTCCAAAATATGTCTTCCTTGTAGAATTGTCTTATCGTTAAATACATAAGAACCAAACATCCGAGTAGCCATTAGGAAGAACCTATTTGCCAGCTCCAATTGCAAACTGTACGCGGCCATCAGAAATAGAAGGAAAAGTCACGTAATACAAGTTGGTCCAAAAGAATGAGACCATTCGATCAATTCCTTACGGCCTATCTGATTTTTTCTCTCTTTCTGACGATGTGAAAACGCGCCAACGTGAAATTCGATTGCTTTGGCGATAGTTCTTATTTCCGGAACAATCTTTCATCTTCCAAAATAGAAAGGATTCGATGGAAAAAAATAACATGACTGAAATATACAAAGAACAAAAGTCTATAAGGAAGAAAAAGAATAAAAAGGGAATCAGCCAGTTAATGTCCTTCTATTATTCCAGAACATTGCACATCGCTGAAATATGATCGTTTCCGTTGATCTATGAAAGATAATGTTTCGTTCAGACATTGAGAAAAGATCCAAAACTCAGATTTTGCTAACTTTCAAAATTGATTTTGAAAGAACTGAAGTTTAAACTACTTTGACATGTCGTGAAAAATGGTGAACTTTTTGTCATTTTTTAAAAAAAAGTATAGTCTACCAAAGTTTAACTGAGTATTTTATTTTGAAACTTTTTTTAAATAGTAGTTTAATGCTCTAACAAAATAACTTGTCATGCCAGCTTATCAAAAAGATGTTGAAGTAAGATTACAATGTAACATTTCTTAACTTTGACAGATAGCAAAGTTGCAGGAAAAATATGCAATATATCATACAATTCCTAACATTAAGATTCATTTATGTTTGGTAAAATGGATATATTCTCATTTCTTCAATATTTTTAATGTGAAGCATACAAAGTAAAAATATTGTAACAGATAACAAAATCATTCTAACTCGAGATTTTAAAGAATCTATGTATTTTAGACACTCTTGAGTCTGTAAAACAGATTTTTGGAATTATTTAAATCTCTCTGCGAACATGATATATAAAAAACGCTTTGAGTTTAACAAATGACATCATGCTTTAAATTTTGTACCAAATTTTTAGATTTTTGTCCAATTTTCCATTTGGAGAAAGCTTTGCCCAAAAGTCGATAATTATAAAAGATAAAGAATTAGATGGATAAAATTTAGATCATTATTTTAGTATATAATATGTAAATTTTTATTAAACTTAATACCAAAACCTTTAATGAATTTACTGTCCTGCCCTTCTATACGTTCTAATGTATATAAATAAGACAGCTCAAAAATGCAGCAATTAAAAAAAAGGAAATTTGGTTTGTGATATGGCTACTAAAATTTCAATCTTGCGTAAAAGTAAAATTTTAATCAATTTAAAAATGTTTATCCAGTTGTTTATCTATAGAATATTTTTTAACAAAATATGTGCCTTATTTATTATAAAATAAAGAAGAAATAATATTAAAATTAGGTCTATCGAATTTTGAGAGGCTTAAAATGTAAAAATTTATCAAAATTCTAAAATTATTTATTATGATTACCATTTTTTTCCATATGCGTAGAAGGAGAAAAAAAACACTTTATTTAAAATTATTAGTAAAATGAATAAACTTAACACTCCAAAGCAAAAGTAATAGAAATATCAAATTATAAATTTTATTTTTAATAAATTATAAATTAATAATTTTGGTATTATTAATGAAAATAAATGCATATATAAATTATTATCAGTTTAATTACATATAATAAATCTAGAGTCTTTTGTAATTGAAATTTTGAAGATTACACCTCAAATTTTAAAAAATAACATTTAAAGGGTTGTTTATGAGAGGATTAAAAAATGGCACAGTTTCTAAAACAATTTTTTTTTGAGAAAAGAAACAATATAAGGCAGTTTTATGTTCAGACAAATAAGATTTCTACATTTTAGAAAGCACATTATATTCATATAACTCTTAAAGTTGATAAAAAAAAATATAAAAATAACCATTCATTTTATATAATGGTTTTGAATTATTCACATGGAATAATAATATAGGCATAATGATAATGATATTATATAGTAATATTAATAACAATATGGGATCATATAGTGTAATATTATTATAGAAAAATTCCCAACGATCAAAGATCCAGTGCTGCTGGTATAGGGTAAACAACAGTCTCTATAATAGGCGACGTAAGTAGGTATAAAAACTTTGCTCTCAGACAAGCTTGGGGGGGGGGGGACTCTAACCAACTATTTATGTCTCCTAAACAGTCTGCTTCTCTCAAATTTATTGAATCGAGTAAATCATATTGAATAGTCCAGTAATAGTCCATTAAATGTATCGCCAAGTTTCTCACAGATGCTGGAATCTTCAATTTTGTCATCAAAGTTTCCCAAGTTGGGGACATTGACTAAGCTTTCGTTCAGCATCCGTTATAGCTATCTGTAAAACTATCTTCATTACTAAGAAACATATCGCTCTACGAGGCTCGCCTACGAATTCTTTAATAGTACGACGTATATAGTGGACATAAAATGATAATTTATGATAAATATATGCAAATAGCTATCGCATTATAGTGTAATTAACATTTTTTGATTTTAGAAAACACCTTTGAAAATTTAAAAGCTTTCAACAACTAAGTTTTGTTACTATGTATGAAATCTCGACTCAAAACCGTGTTACGTATTTCAGAGTTATGTTTTATACTCGTTGTCCAAAACAGCTAGTCACCAAGTAGTCGTAAATTTTAGTCACGCTTCAAATTTCGTGCTAATTCACATGATAAATTACACCACCATTTTCTGATAAATGAATCCGTCAAAAGAAAGCAATGCCCCTCCATAAATAAATATTTTATTCCAAAAAACACGCTTAAGACCCTGAAACTTAGCGCATCGTTAAACACTATTTATAATGCTGAAGAAGTTCCTGTAATTTGTGTTTTATCGCTAGAAGTATAATTGTTATAAATGGTTTGAATCCCTTCAGGTAAAAAAAAAAGTACTTTCATTCTGTAGGTTTGGAGGTGTTTATAATGTCTCCAGTTATGTTTTTGCTTATGAAATAATGACTTATTCAGGTTATTTATGAGAATACTTAAGACGTCAAAAGTTTCCTGTCCTGTGTTTGAATCTCACGTGATATTTTTCTTTTCCCTTATTAAATGAAAGAATCACAATTCACCAGATTTAATATTAGTATTACACTGAGTTAGGAAAAATCACTTTAAACATAAAAACTAGCGATTCTCAATCATTCTTTGTGTAAAATTTTATTTGCAGCTTCGTTTTTAAATATCAATAATTTCTTTTCAATGACCATCGAATTTTTTTCATATCATCTCACTATTCCACAATTTTTAAAATTTCAACAAATCTATTAAATCTTACACAAATGTTTATTTTTATATAAGAATACATAATCGTAATCTAAACGTTTTAAATCACAGGAATAATAATAACATTGAAAAAGCGAAAATAAAAAAAAGATACATATTGTGCAGGACATCATTCTACAGCAAAAGCCTGTCCGTTAATTCTGGGAACTCATTGTTCTTTAATTAGATTCAGGGAAGCTTTTCTTCTTCGTAAATGCAGTATCAAAAAAGTATGTGCATACCCAAAAAAAATTCCCTTATATAGTATGTGCATACCCAAAAAAATTCTTTACTACAACTTTAAGTCTTTTAGAAATTAAAGGACTATTTCTAAAGGTTTATTAATAGTAATATATTTATACTCTAATGCGATCTTTATATTGAATAATCTTATTCATCTCCATCGTACAATAATTTATGCCCAGTAAATTGGACTAATTCAGAATAGAGGACATCGTAAGCTTTGAGGAGGACATCGAGCTTATAACAAGAAAAGTGGGTTAAACATTCCTAGCCGAATGAAGCAATTTTAACCACCAAAATTAGCAATTCCTTATTCCAATGGAAACTCACCGAAATTGAATGATCTTCTATTGAATGTTCAACCAAAATCTTACATTCACTCTCTCTCTCTTTAACAAAATCTCGAAAGCGCACTCGCATTGTAGAATAAGTACATACTTCATCCCTCTGCAAACTTTCCCCCTTCCCTGATTCGTTCACACATAACAACTCCCCCGATTAAGGTTCCCTTTCCATAATCTACATAACATACACCGAGATGTTATGAGTGTTTCAAACCATTAACATAGACACAATAAAGTTACAATTCCCAAACTTTGGCAACGGAAAGAGAACGTGCATTTCAAGACGTAACCCCCCACACAGTCATGATGAGGACGTTAAGTGAAGTTTGCTTTCATTTGCATAAAATTATGTCGCAAATCGAGTTTAAACTAGAGATACGCTCACGAAAACCGGGTTTAATTTGTGAAGAAAATCCAATATTTTGCTGCTCCTAATGGCACGGGTAATGATGATGAGGTTCTCGGATAAATGCAACGAGAAGTAAAAGTTGTAGTTATTAATCTAAATCTTCGAATCCGCTGTTTTGGAAGGATGTAGTAGGTAGACAGTCATTGATTTTAGAAAGGTGAGAGGTTTCAAAATCGAAGTGGTTTAAGTCTTCGGAACATAGTACATGAGAGAGACCTAAAAATCATATGAGCTTTTAAAAAATGGGTTTAACCCTATAATAACCGGATTTGGTACGGATCTTTTTAATGCCCTTTTATTTTTGTGTTAATGGTTATGCAATAAAAGAATTCTAATAATATGTACTGATTTAATTTTTTTATGTGATATTATTTGTTAGATAACGTAATTGCAATGCTTTCTATCAATGCACATGTGTACACTTATACAATTTCTATGGCATACAATGTATATGTACCGGGTGGCCAGAAATAAAACACCCCTACTCTGACCTCCCTGGATATCGAACTACTCAGTGTAAAGGCTTGAAAATTTGTGGACATACTATTCAAAAAATGGGGAAACGGATTTCACGAAAAAAAAATTTAGTTCCAGAAATCACCGATAGGTGGCGCTGTACCACTGGACGTATGCTGAAAAGACACAAAAACACGTTTTAAACACATTTTATTTGAAAGTACCAAGCATACATGAAACAAGGACGTTATCGATGCAGGGAATGCTGCTCAATATGGTTCCCTTCCTGAAGATGTAAAATGTGAAGTCTGTGGACAGCTTGTTCAACTGCGGATCGTAACTGGTCATCTGAGATGCTTCTCACATGCAGACTGATACTCTCTTTCAAATCTGCCAAGGTTATCAGACGTTCTCGATAAACAAGGTTTTTTAAGTGTCCCCAAAGCCAAAAATCACACGGATTAAGATCCGGTGAACGAGATGGCCAAGTTGTCGGAAACGCGCGACTGATTATTCTGTCAGTGGTGAAATGTTGGCGAAGAAACTGTTGCACAGGGAGTCCAATGTGTGGAGGTGCTCCATCTTGCATAAAAGTAATGGTGTCAAGGCATTGGCGCTGCTGCAAATGGGGTACAACAAATGTTTCGAGCATCCTTTTGTACCTGTTGGCCGTCACGGTACATGTCTCAAGGCCATTGGAAGTAACCTCTTCGAAAAAGAACGGTCCAAGGATGAATGTGGCTGTGAATCCACACCAGACTGTAACTTTCGGTGAGTGGAGTGGAATCTCTTGGAAGGTACGGGGGTTTGTCGTGTCCCATATGCGACAGTTATGGGTGTTCACTGTTCCACTGAGGTGGAAATGGGCCTCATCGCTCCACAGAATCTGCCACGGCCACGATGCATCCACTTCAACTCTAGCAAGAAATGTCAATGCAAAGGTCAGTCGCATCTCCCTGTCTGTGGCCAGCAATTGTTGATTAGGGCGGATTTTGTACGGGAAACAATGCACCATTTTTCTGAGTACGTTCCACACTGTGCTATAGGGAACACCCAAGTGTCGTGACACTGCACGTGCACTACTGCAGCCTAAAACATTATCCATTGGCTGTTCAACAATACCGGTGGCAACATCTTCAACGACATCTGAACGAACCGGTTTGCGTCCTCGACCAGGCTGAACTCCAAGATGTCCAGTTTCCTCGAATCGAGCGATCATTCTCCTGAGAGCTTGTGGAAGCAATGGTCCCTTACGCAAATCCTTAAGTCGGCGAAACTCTCGAAGTGCTGCTGGAGCATTTCCTTTATTCTCGTAAAACAACTTCACAAGCAAAGCGCGTTCTGGCAGCGTGACAGCCATCACTAATAAGAATGACATTCCCCACCTTTTAACTTCTTTTATACCCAGAACATGGCTTCTAACCATGCTTTATGCAAATTTTTCTGGTTACAGTATGAAATTGCAGTTACAACGGGAGTTCTAGCTTCTTTACTATTTTTATTTTCCATAAGGGGCAGAAAAATTAAAAAGGAAGCATGGAAGCATTCCATTCCGCATAAACATTTTAATTTTTATTATTATTTGTGTCTTTTGATCATAGTTCCAGTTGTGCAGCGCCACCTATCGGTGATTTCAGGAACTAATTTTTTTTCGTGAAATCCGTTTCCCCATATTTTGAATAGTATGTGTACAAAATTTTGAGCCTTTACACTGAGTAGTTCGATATCCATGGAGGTCAGAGTAGGGGTGTTTTATTTCTGGCCACCTTGTATATCATGTCATCTAATTACTAAAAAAATCTAAAATCTAAAAGCAAATCAATTCTAATATCTTCAATTAAAGAAAGTCATTTTGAACCAGTTCATCTCAAGAAGATGGGTGTTTTGAATTACTACGAATAGTGTAGAATTATGTGAATTTTGAAACTATCTTCATTCTTAAAATGCTAAATTATTTTTTTGATTGTAGCTCATTTGTTTATTTTATTTGGAAATTGAATCTTTGGTAGATTTTCTATGATATTTTTATGCAGTTCATATGAAAGATTTTTTAATATGCTGTAAAATGTTATTTGTTTAGCTTTTTATTAATTTTCAGGATATTCTTTGTAATGTGATTTCTTTTATGCGATCTTTATGTATTGTATAAACACTAGTTGAGTTGTACATTTTATACAAGCAATCTCCTTAGAAGCAATATTTATTTTCATTGTTAGTAAAACTTTTTTTTTCAAAATTTACAAATACTACCATATATTTCACCACCAACACTTTTGTATTCTGTTTGATTGATAAATTAAGTGTTCTCTTTTGCGAAGTGCTCAAATATTAGCATACTCTATTTAGATAAAAAGATTTTGATTGCATGATTTCTTCGTATGAAGCTTAATGATCAAATTATGAGAATTTTTAGATGACTCCATAAGAAAGTTGTTGTCGTATGATTATGGGCCGTTTAGTATTTTTTTTAAATGTCTTTAAGCAAACATCTTCTATTCATTATAACAAACTCTTTGTAGCTTACATCATTCATTATAACGAACGTCTTTTAGCCTATCTCATTCGTTATAACAAAATTATTGTAGCTTCTCTCATTCATTATAAAACTTTTCTTGTAGTTTATTTATTATAACAACATCCTAGTAACTTATTTCATTCATTATGGCAATCTTGTAGCTTATCTCATTCATTATAACAATTTTCTTGAAACATTTCATTAATTATAACAACCTTCTGGTAGCTTATCTCATTCGTTATAACAAGCTACTTGTAGCCTATCCCATTCATTCTTAAATTTTATTGTAGCTTATATTGTTCATTAAAACAGCCTCATAGTAACTTATTTCATTCATTAGAACAACCTCTTTGTAGCATATATCATTCATTATACTAATCTCTTTTGTAGCTTATCTCATTCATTAAAACAACCTTTTTTTAAGTTATCTCATTCAGTATAACAAATTTCTGGATTTCCATAGATTTTAATAATTAGCAGATAAGAAAAAAATCTTTTTTATTTGTTTTTAATTTGCAGCATAGTGGATAATATTTCTTTCACAATTTTAAAATTTAAAGCTAACAACAATCCTTTGAAATTGTATTATCATTATATCCAGACATCTCAAAAATAATAGAACAAAATAACAAGTACGATCGAAGAAAAAAAATCGTCTGAAAGAAAATAATAGATGATATCAGCAAGAATCTCCGATTTATATCTATACATTCCAAGGTAGAAAAAGATTTAAAAACATAATATATTTGAGTTTATTAATTTTATTAGCTTGTTTTCAAAAGCCCAAAATAAAGAATCCCAGAAAATTATTTTTCTAAAATTATTCATCTAAAAAGTTTGATATTAATTGAAATTATTTTGATATTCCTTGTAGTTTGTTTCTAAGGGGTATCATTTTCTTTTAAAATGTTGCTATTTTGTTTTTATTTCATTCACAAAAGTATCATTTTTCCTTTTAAGAGCAGAATTTATAGTCTTTTTAAAGTTGTTGTTTAATTTTCTATTTGCGTTTGTTATTTATTTATTAATAATATTTAAAAATTATTAATGATTTATATTTTGTTACAATAATTATTTCATTATAATTTTTTAATATTTTATGATTAATTTTAATATTACTTTTGTGTATATGAGACATGGGTGATATTTATATGTAATCTCGGCATATTTATCTCTGATATGGACTCAAATGAAAATTTTAAGACATACTTAAGATTTCTATTAAGAATTTTATTTTCAAAAATAATTCATGCAATTGTAAATGAATATAACTATTAATAACGCGAAAAAAATACTTATATCCCACAAATATCACAAAATTTCGATTCACCATAATTTGTGCCTATCAGCATTTAAAAAAATTTAGACTAAGCATTACTTATGAATAAAATTCTTTGCACGGAATTGGAAATATAAATTAATGATGATTGAAACGCAGACGATTATTATTTGTATTTTACTAAACATTTAAATAAGCAAAAAAAAATCTGATTTTTTAACCTTTATTTCTATTATAATATATTTCAATAAAAGGCTTAGCTAATTAATATGATTTTTTTTGTCTTCATAATTAATTTTTTTGGAAAAAAATCCAAACTATATATTCAAATGCTATAAAGACTTGATTCACTGTGACTTTGACTGTCTACTTCTTTACCAGCTGACGTGGAATAAAAATTATTAACGAACATCATTCCACATAAGCGATCGGAAATGGAATACGACTCCCAATGTTGCTGAAAATAATTAACGAACTTAATGTCTCAATTAGCTGTGTTTCTGTAAAGAAACAGAACAAATTTTTCGAATCTGAAACATTTTTGTACCGACTGAAATTTATGTTTTAAGCGTAATTAACAATGCGACATGATTTAATTATCGCTTGCTAATGTGGGTGATCGGAGCATGCAGAAAACGGTCCTTTTAGTTCTTGTTGTCGGCTGTTAAAAGTATTGATCCGGATGACACGTCGAGCAATTTTAAATTATTCGGATCTTTAATTGAAGAATGTTTTGCTTTTGAAACGAGTTGCAGTTGTAGCAATTAGAGGAGAATGTTTCCCTATTAAATTTCACGGTCCCTCTTGTTCCCGTAAATTGCTTCTCTAAATGAGTTCTTATTGTTCCAGATTCTTCTTTTCTTTCGAAAGTGAAAAGGAAGATTTTCTAGATAATTTTAATTAATAATTTAAGCAACAATTCTTTAAAGAGTCATTTTTTAATGGATTATATCAACTAGTCAATATCTCTTGGTATTTTTATTTATTGTAATATCTGCTACAAGCAGCTTTTAATACACTGAGTGATTCAAAACTTATCTTTCAAATTTTGTGGGGAGGTAAGGAATATGTCAGGAAACCGATTTCACATAGGAAAGTATGTCCGTAAATGTCTGCATGCGTTTTTTGAAAGCGCTATATGTACCCAACCATTCTACAACTCTCATGACCACTTTTGCTGCCTAAGACAAGAATTCATATTGCGCGAACATCGTTTGGCCATGAAAGTGTAGGCTAGAATCTTTGGTGACTGTTTGTTGGTTCCTTACTTGTTACCAAACCAATTAGCCTGTAGGAAACACTTAATCTTTCTCGAGCCAATGCAATTAACTTTTCTGGGAATTGTTCCTGCGCATATCCACCAAAACATATGGTATCAATACGATAAGTATTCAGCCTTTATATAATTGTTAAGTGTGAGTACCTGAACAGAATGCTCAGAGCTCTTTGTATCGACAGAGTTAGACCGATTATTGGAACACTTCGATCACTTAATCGAACATGGATTACTTTTTGTGAGGGGGACCGGGAATGAAAGACCAGGTGTACAAGAACCCTGGATGTGGACCTTGCTGCAAGAATATTGGTAGTCGTAGACATTGCCTTTGATATGCTGGTGTTTTTTGAAAGTGCTAGGCGGTCAATACAATGGCTCTGTGTTCGTGTAAAAAAAATCGAAATTTCGATCATCTTCTGTAAACCTGTACTTTTCTTTGTTTAAATAAGTCACATTAATTGCTACATAACTATATTATTTTCTTGTGTTTACTTCACTTGTCCATTTTATCCATGCAGATGACGTTAGCGGACATACTTTCCTATGCAAAATCGGTTTCCTAACGTATTCTCTACCTCCCCATGAAATTTGAATGATAAGTTTTGAATCACGCAGTGGAATGGCTAAACATTGTCTTTAAAAGACAACCTTTAAATGTGGATGTTAGTTCTTTAATTAAATCTTTTTCATTATTATTTCGCTTCATGGTTTCCTTGCCAAATGTTTTTAAACTACTAATGATGATAGTTATTCATCATGTAATAATTTACGGATTTGTATCTGCTCTTTTAAATTTATCCATACTTCGGTTTAATAATGGATTAATCGCCACATTGAAAATTGTACATTTAAAGTAAGTATGAAGATTATTATATTCTATGGCATCAGGGCGAATACTCTAGTTCTTGAGATGCTGAAGAAAAAATTCGTTGTAATGTCAAATTTCATATCAATCGATTTTTATCTAGAAATTGATGCTTAATATAAGTGAATTCAATAAACACTTGCATGAAACTGAAAAATAACAAAACAAATAAATAAATTATAATCAAATTTATGTGTAATTGTCATCTCTATGATTTAGCTCGTTTCTTTCAGGAATTTTATTAGTTTGCAATTTGAATGAGGGAGGGTGAATCAGCTAAACAACTTTCTGAAATAAAATTATACTACGAAATAATAATGCTGAAATAATTTTTAAAGCATTGTTCATTGCAAAATTTAATTACTATTGTAATTAAGCTTTAAAAGTCCTCAAATTGCTTAGAAATGTACATTGATACATTCCAACGTATATTTTGAGTAATTCAAATGAATGAAAATCAAGAAAAAATGACAAAAAAACTCCATCATCATAAAATATCCGATAATGTTTCAAAAACCGCAATATACACCTTAGGCAAATAAAAAAAATGTATGTTATATCAAACAGAATATGAAGTTTCCGAATTTTTTTTTTTAATTTAGTGGCAAACAGTGATGAAAATTTGAAATGATAACCATAAAGATGGGTTCGCACGAGAATAACAATTACTCGCAATCTTTGTCCCTGTATTGTCCTTGTACAAACAGTTGAGACAATGTCTAACGGTTGTCCCGACGGGACAGCTATTTGACATTGTCCTGTTGTGATCACGTGATTTTCAAGAAGTAGGCTTGATCTTTTATTGCGCGAAATAGCTAGCCTCGTATGAACTCACGTTTTCAATAACAATAAATAATATCAACCTCGCAGCCAGCGAGCAATATTAAAAATAAATTATTTTCTAATGCAAATCAAGGAAACTAAATAATAATAAAAACCATCGTCATAAAACAGCCAGCGATTTTTCAAAAACAAATATATGCTCTATACAAAAACAGCATTATATTTTACCAGACTGAATAAAAGAATTCCACAATAAGCAAAAAATAAATTTAGTAGTAGTAGAATGCGTGAACTATTGCGATAACAATAAAAAATATGAACCGCGTTTCAAATAGTACTAAAAACAAATTATTTTATAAATGCAAATTAAGAAATCAAAATGAAGAAAAATTCATCATCATAAAATATCCAGTAATTTTTCAAAAACAGAAATACGTACTTTAGACATAAAAAAAAGCTTTATTTTATATCAAACAGAATAAAAAAAGATCCCATAATTTTAAAAAGTTCATATTTTGTGGCATCAGCGACGAATATTTGAATACGATAATAATAA
>JAPMOQ010032948.1:0-10551 GCA_026543055.1 Argiope trifasciata
CAATGGTTTCACAAATTTTCTTATGGCATGTATTGTTTTGATAAATCACAATTGAAAATTTTAATCTTCGAGTTAGCTTCGATACCTGTTTTCTCCAAGCGGAGCTCGGTCACCCGCTAGTAATGATCAAAGCAAGATCATGAAAAAAAATCTAAGAAAAACTAAAAGAATATTAAAAAGAAAAATGAAGAATATTAAAAGGAAATCCACAGGAATTGCCTCCACAAAACTTTCTCATACATATTCTAATAAAGATGTTACCTCAGAGAGCGCTTTGATAGCATTGGTATACAATGTTGTTGTGATTTATGTCACTTTATAAACCGGCTAACATTTACGTGCCAGCAATTTAAGCCGTGTGAGAGCCACTTATTTTCTAAATTGTGCCAACTATCGCCAAGAGTATGACTTATCGTCTTTAAGCGTCACATTCGATTGCATAACCCCTTTTTGCAGGGGGGCATATTCCCACACCTCACAGATACAACAGATGAAGAACAACCATGCCAGACTCGGGGCGTCCACATCACGGGGAAGACGAGTTATTCCTATGCCAGGATGCCGACTTTTTTGTGCAACAATTACAAATGAAATTTTGGCATAAATTCAAATAACAGAATTACCAAATCTATCTCATCCTTTGGCAAATTATTTCACGATTAATTCCTGGTAATTAAAAGTATCCGATGTGTTTTAAATGCGTTCTCCCCAAACCAATTGAAAAAAAATGACAAAAGACTAAAATTGTGGTCACAAAATTCCATGGATATATTAATGACCATTGCATCTCTGAGTGTCTGAGTTTAGATGTTTCTAAAGAAACAGATTGATAGACGTAAGATTTGGCTTCGAATTTGGAAATCTGCATTATAAATATTAAATCTGTCAAAAGAATTTTACATATCTTACTCTCTTCATTTTGTATATATCGTGTTAAATTATATCTTAACACATATACAGAAAAACGTCATCTCAGCAGATATTCCTGAAAATTTGATAAAAATCTACAAAATAAGACACCAAAATTTTTTATTTCAGTCTCCCCGCTTACGCGCATACAAAAATACATACCGACAGAGAGGAATCGTCTTGATGAATTTTGTTCTAATTTTGATAGGATCTATATTGTAGATGTTAAACATTTTTCTCTAATTTGTTTCAAGTTTGCAGTCATCATATTCATTTGTATTTGGATAGTCAGACAAATAGATTTCGTTTCAATCGATTTCGTTCAAAATTTGATAGAAATGTAAAAATATTGCTTAAAGATCATACACTAGATTAAAAGTCTAGATTAAAAGCATTTTTGAACTATCGTGTTCCTTAACAGCAGCCATAATACCAGAAAATGATATTTGGACCCAGAAGGAGTTAAAAGATTCGTCGAAACACTGAGTCGGAATGTTTTCTTGAGAATTAAAATATTACTCTTAGTATACTTCGTATGCGAGAGGTCAAAGAGTGTATTAAATGATATTTCGTATGCAATCTTTTAATCAAAAGTTTTAGATTCGTGACAAATTTTGGACCTATTTTGTAGAAAAGAAGGTACACAAAATGCATATTCAGTTTTGTCTATAGTATTACGAAGCGCAAAGGGCACCAAACTTCGTCACTACGAGCAGAAATTGGATATTGACATATTAATGCTAGAGGATGGACATGACTTTCAAAAATTTAGCTGCTTCTTCTCCATAGTATCTCGGAGTCATGGTGGCCTGGTGGTAAGGTCTTGGCTTCGGAACCGGACGATTTCAGGTTCGAGACTCGATTCGACCGAAGAACCGTCGTGTGAGGGGTCTCTTTCCCGTTAAATCAGTCAGGCCAAACGTCCTCCCGTTGGTGTGGTGGGGAGAGGGGGGGGTGCCAGTTCAGGTGTTGTCCTCGTCATCTGACCGTGGTTCAAAATGACGAGGTCCATACCGAAATAGCCCTCGTGTTGCTTTAAACGGGACGTTAATATAACCAAACTAAACTAAACCATAGTATCTCATCTTCTGAATATATAAAGGGTAAAAATAGAAAAAAAAGTACTATGTCGACAAAGAATTCGAGAGAATGGAGAGGAGGGGGTAGCATCCTTTGGTTCGTTAGAGAATTAATTTAAATGTATTAGAAAATTGAGGCTTAAAAAAATTCTGTCTTTGAAATTTAATTTCTATATCTAATTTTTATTTCCAACATTTTAGTAAGATGAGGATTTTTAGACTGCATGTGAATTCTACTTTAAGGAAACACATTTATATAGATTATATTTAAATATCAACTCCTGTGAATATATGTGGAGTATATGTAGCTAAAATGTCATAAAATGATGGAAAAAACAACATCAAACTAACATAATAAATATTTATGTTTGAAATATACTAGTGATGAATACATTACAGTTTCAATTTCTAAAAAAAATTACTTTTAATTCAAAGAACAACCTATTTCTTTGGTATCCTACTTACAAAATTTGCAATTCCATATCCCTTGAAATTTTAGCACTCGCAGTTTCAACATGAAAAAATACTATGCATTTTTAGGTATTGGACTTGAATTATTAAGCATCGCAGCCATTTGATATTCCACGATCCAGTTTGGAAAAAAAAATCCAATTTTCTTTTAGCATAGCTATCGTAGAAGTAGCTTTCCAAATTTCGTTGGAAAGTTCCACAGGTTGCAAAAATAAAATCCGCCTCGGAACGCCACATTTGTTCCACATATTCCAACACCAGGATTACGACATAATGAAGTATCTCATTAAAATTTATCATTCAAATTTTACGACCGACTTTTACGTAGAATTTTAGAATGCTGTAAAATCCTCTTTCCGCAGATTTAAGTTTAGCAACAGATTGATTTTTCGAAAAGCCTTTTTGCCAGACACGAGGTTTTAAAGCATTTTGTTCCCTTCTAAGGCCTCTGTTTTAGATAGGATTTTATGTTTCTGTATTTTAAGGACACTCACAACATTTTATTGTTTACTAAACAGCGAATAGAACGATGCATTCTATTTCTTAATCTTAATCCAATTTAATTTAGTTTACATTTTGTACATAGAAACTTTTTTTTAGACTGATACTATTAAAATACTGATTCATCAAGTTTAAGTGTTGGAGAAATTCAGGGAAAGATTAAATTCTTAGCACTTTCTTCCATCGAACAATTTTGAAATTATTGTATTCATGAACTGAAGACCGCAGTAGCCTGGTTGGTAGAGCGTCAGTCTCGTAACCGAAAAGTCCCAAGTTCTGTCCTTGTCCCGGCCAAAGACCACCGTGTTGGCTAATTGCAGTTGGGGCATGTTAAATAGGTCGCGACTGCAAAGTCCTCCAAGTTCCCATAACAAAACGATACCTCTGGGGGTACTGAATCAGGGATGAGTCGGCCTCTGATTTGGATCTAAATTCTGACTTGCGGATGGAGGATTGATTTCGACCGCCCCCTAAAAAGAGTTGTGTCGTGTGTGTTCGAGCAAAGTCGTCCTTTCACCTTAACGGTGCCCATAAACAACGAAAGGCGCATACCTCTGCCTTAATTCAAAAGAGATCCGCTCATTCGTGCTTGGTATGACCAAGTGGCATTAGAACCACCACCCCACGAATTGAACATTCATAGCAAAAAGAAATTTAAAATCAGATGACCATTAGCTGATTACTCTAACCTACCTATAGGCAAATAGATAAAACTGAATGATTGGACTGACACTGACAGGAACTGTGACAGACACTGGTAGGAGCTGTGTATGAGTCTTAAGGACATCACTAGCCACGACACAACCTTTTCCAAGGAAGCACGTTTTATCATCGATGGCCGTAGCCAACCACCAAATCTTTCTTTACTCACCAGAGCGCTGAGAGCTAACCATCATAATGGCAGTTTCTCAAGCTTATTTTTGAAGTGTTTCCGATGGGATTTATGATTAAGTATGCAAGGTTTCAGGTATAACACGGAAATATTTTCTTTAGTGACACCCTATATTGAAGCAGCAGATGTCACCACACATGTATCATGCGAAAAAAGCCGAATTTTTTTATATGTGTCATCCAAACATTGAAAAATTACTTGATTATTTCTTAACATCTGACACGAATCGCTTGTTTACGTATTGTGGAGTTTCTTTTTATCATAATGCTACTATATATCTTTATGAAGTTTTAAAACCCAAATTAAGTTTTTGTACAACTGCATATTACATAATCAGGATCTTGTCTTCAATTTGAAAACCTACTTTAAAAGCATTATGTGTTCAAAAACCACATAGCGTAAAGGGATAACTAATAATAATACATGTGAGTATAACGTTTTGTCTTGAAAACAGTTTCCAGACAAACAGAAAAAATATGAAATATACAAATATTCAACATGTGATATCCAATTTTAATTCGCTGTATTTATACTTGTGGAAGGCCGTTCATCGATTTTATATTTGTTAAGACATATGTACGAGCATTAGGTTTTTGTCACACATTGTCATGTGATACATAAAAGGCTTGTTGTTGGGTATAAGATGAATTAGAAAATTGAAAAGGGGCACTTATTTAAACTTGCAATTGTTAAACGTGAGTTTTCAAGAACATGAACTAGCCGCGGTGGTCTGGTAGTAAGGTTTCGGCTTTGGAACCGGAGGGTTTCAGGTTCGAGACCAGATTCTACCGAAGAAACGTCGTGTAAGGGGATCTTTTGCATGTGAAATCTGCCTGGCCAAACGTTCACCCTCTTATGTGGTGTGGAGAGAGAGCTCAGGTGTCGTCCTCGTTACCTGACCGTGGTTCAAAATGAGGAGTTTCGTCCCAAAATAGCCGAAGTATTGCAACTAAAACTAAACCCAGAACTTGAACATATTGATTATTTTGTGAGTTTTCAAGAACATCAAATGAATATGAGTTTCTTCAATATGTAAGCACACCTCTCAGGTTAATCAATCTAAAACCTGTTATTATCAATGGTTGTGATACATTTGTATGTTAATTACTCTGTAACCGCCTTACACCTATCCAAGCGTACAAAAATATAGTCAAGAGTTTTTCGCTACTAATGGTATTGTGAACGTCGTTTGCAAAACATTTCTAAATATAACTGAAGGCGACCAGTCAAAACTAGTTTCTTAAAGTCCACGCAACGTGAGAGGTTTTGAAAAAAGTATTTTTGATAAATCATGGAACTTTCGTTTTAGACTGAAAGAAATGTTTTGGAATGAATGAAGACAAATCTATTTTCGTACCAATCATAATCGGTGATATTCTCTTTTACATTTGAATGAAACAACATTAAGAAGGATGGTTGTTTATATATATATATATATATATATATATATATATATATATATATATATAAGCTTGTACTTCCAAACTTTTCCATTAATCTAAAAGTTTCAAGTCAACCATAGATTCTAAGATAGCCAATAGAATAGCAAAAATATCGTCCCGATATATTTTGTAGGTAAGCATTTGTTAAATATACGGTAGAAATCAATCAAAAGTGGCATTTAGTCCATGAGTTTTTTTTTCTTTTTAAATTCTGATTTTATGATTTGTTTTGTAAGTGTGGGTTTTAGTACGATGTAATCAAGTTATTTGGTGCTTAGAAATTAAAGAATTGGGTTATAGATTTTTTTATTTATTTATTAAAACAAGAACATCAAATAGTGGTAGATAAATATACATTGCCTTAACTGATGTAGCTCGATAGAGTAAATTCCATCTTCTGAAAGGACTATTGATGTAATTTGTTTCAAAATTGTGATAATATCTCAATACCTTACCCTTTACTTTTATCTTTCTTGTAAATAAGAAATTTAGATATAGCCTTGTCTTGGAAAGAATATTTTTTTTATTGAACTAATTGCTAACAGTTGATAGGGAAAAATTCAAACAGCATTTACCAAATTGGAAAACTTCTTCTAAAAAAAGAAATTTTTATACTGGTGTTGACTAAATTGGATTATCTTCAATTTTTGCAATTCATCAAAATTCGTCTAGTTAGACTTCTTTTTTTATTGAACCTAATTAAAAAGCTTTTGTCTTTTAATAAGATTCAAAGCAAATATTTGTTCTAAAAAAAGGTTTTTCAGACTATTTTAAAAGTTGTTTAGTCGATGCGGTAGAAGAAAATTCAATAAATTCTTAAATATTACCTCTAATTAATGGGTTTTTTAAAAATTTCTTTCTATATTTAAATTTTCCAAACTGAAATTTGATCTCCTTTGACAATATTTGCAAGGAAAAGAATTTTTTTAATACTCCGATTATCAGAAAATTATTGAATTTTATCTCATAAGAATATAATTAGAAAAATATCTTAATAACCTTTTTAGAAAATTAATGTTATTTTAAAATATTTTATATTCCTTAAGTTTGCACAATAATTTAGTAATTAAATATTTTAATTAACTAATTTGATTGATTTTAGAAAAAGATTAATATTTCAATGTTCATTATTTTCTGTAAATAAGTAGCCTTACAGTAAAAACGTCAAATAAAGTAAGATACTGTGAATAACATATAATTACCAATTTCAACTCTAATGACGAGATATCTCGTCTTTCAGATACTTTCAAGTACAGGTTTCAGAGGAATTAAATTTGTCTATTAGGCCAGTTTAGATAGGGTGAAAATTCTAATACATATCTGAAAATTGACTTTAATTTTTCATTTATTTTTTATATAAAATCTGTCAACAGCCAGAATTGATGTGTCGAAGGAATCATTGAAAATGTTAAGAACAACATGTGTTAATAATTATAAAAAAAGTTAAAAAATATATTACTAAAATAATAAGTAATAAAATTATACAGTAATTGATATATTATTCAATTTAATTCGCTTATAATACACAGCTTTTAGTTTTTGCTTTATGCAGCAAGTTTGTCAGGAATAAATGTATTACTTATGGATTTCGCCAAGATTTCATACTTTTACTTACTGTATGACTAACATTTACCATTCAAAAAATCATCATATAACAAACCAAAGTCATATACACTAAAAAGGCCCTTCTACCCTCACAGGTCTTATGAAATCCACTACAATATTTAATGATTCATAATGTCAAATGTTCTTATTTACATTCATGCCATAAAGTAAGTATCTTTTAGAATCACAAAGAATGTATGCACTAGCTTGTAGACTATTTCATTGTGATTCATACATATCCTCAAGTATGATTGAGAACATTCACACATATCGTCAGAAATAACATGCTATTGCTTCAAGTTGAAACAGGCCAGCAGATGTCAGGATTTCGGAAGAACAGTTCATGCAATGATTTTTATAAAAAGCATTCGTTTTAGCAACCTAATAGAGATTGATTCAGAAGACACATATGGATGACGTTTTATTTGTCAGAATTATTGGGCGTTTGGATTGTAGACGAACGCAAGTGGAAATATCTGAGGAACTCGAAATTATACAGAATATCAAATCTAGTCTTTAGAAGAAGAACGAAACATTTGCAGACATTTGAGTACCTCCTCAAACTATAATGATGAAGTACAATCGGTATTTAGCTATTAATTGCCAAAAACAACACCAACATTGTCCTGGCAATAAATATGAACAGAAGTTTAGAATGGCATGCTATATAAATCCATAAGATATGTTCTTTTAGCTGCCACCAATAAGATAGGTACAGTGACCTTGTTGAAGGGACACATTTATAGAGGAACTGTAAATAAATTTCTGACGAATCCAAGTTTTAATCCATTTTTATTCACACCTATTTTCTTATAGAGGGAATCAAGGACTTGTTACGATTTGGCAACAGCTAGGATAAAATAAACGATCTTACGGTTCGTAGCCAGATAATATGTCCACAAGACTAAAGGTGATCAATCAATTTTGATTATTTTATCTGGCTTATAAAGCTTCCACTGCAATACTCCTCCATCCAGTGAGAGATGAGATGAATGATATTTTGTTGCTCTTTTTAGTGGCGATATATTGGCTGTTGATTCTAGTGCAACTTATCCATTTTTATTGGTTGATTGTTTATCAGCTTCATTTTTATTAATTTTATTGGCTGATTATTTATCAGACTTTTTTATTTGCTGATTGTTTATCGTCTAATTTTATTTTTGCTTCGGACAAAGAGCTAGCCACAACATCTGCACAAAGGTCGCTTTTTATTTAATTTCATCGTCCTAAATCACCAGTGTTACAATTTGGCAAAAGCTAGGATCGAACTCGCGATCTTATGGTTCGTAGCCAGATAACATGACCATAAGAATAAAAGTGATCACTCAATCTTGAAGATGCTATCTGGCTTATAAAGCTTCTACTACAGACTCAATAAACGCAAGATAATTTAATTCAATTTATCTTTGCTTCCAGAGCATATCTATATGTCCACTTATGTACTGAGGAAAAATATATTCATTGAAGTATCATTCTAAAACAACATGTGCTCAAGAGTAAAAGTGTGGTAAGTGTGCAGACTCTCATTTTCTCCTTATAGTTGACAATGCTTGTCCTCACCTTGATAAGCAGCGAGGGAAAATATCTTAAAAAAAAACAGTGGATAGGGCAAATTTAGAACCCCCAGCGTCCCCCACCCCCATTTCCTCCATTTGAAATCCACTGAGTATGTATGGAACATGATTCGGCGACGAGTTATAGCATATAAAGCAACTGTGTGAGAGAATACTTTAAAGGGAATCCACGAGTCGGCACTCCCACGATTTGAACTCCCCTAATAGTATGGCCACGAGTTGTAGCCTGTAATTCACTTTACGTCTTTTAATATATCACAAAAAATTTCGGTCGATGATTGAAATGGGCGTTTACGGAATTATCTAGATAATTAAACGTTCAGCATGCTCAATATTTTGTGACTGTAATGCTGCCTAGAACAAATAAATCTACAGCTTATTAAAATCTATACAAATCTTATACTAATTTTTTCGCGTGTTTTCTCTAATTTCTTCAGACAGAATGTCCAATATTTTTATTAGGTATCACTATGCACGAATTCTATCGTTTGTTCTGAAATTATTAGTTAATAAATACATTTTGAGTTTAAATCATTTTTTGAGACTTTTAGAATTTTATATAAATATAAGCTATTGATTATCCTTAATCTATGCACATAAGTTTGAATACAATGGATGAATTAAAAAGAAAGTTAATTTATTATTTGTTTTCTTATAAGTTCTCGAATCTAAATCGTTCACATCATCAATTTTACGAATCCTATATCAACAAAACCGCATATTTTATATGCTGCATAATCCTATTTGCAGAATATACTAGAGTATAATCCAACTAAAAATATTTTACAAAGAACAGTTTCAAATCCAGAGATAACGATTTATTTCCTGTTCTGATAAACTAAATTTCCTATACTATTTTCTTAGATATTTGAAAGCTGTATTATAGAATCTTTTCTTATTTATCTCAAATAAGGATACCGAAATAAGAAATATTCTTTGACATTTTCTTTAGATGATAAACCTAAGACCGAATATCATTTTACACATTTCACTTATGTAACCATAAAAAAAGTGAACTATACATTTTTATAAACCGAATAATCCCTTTTTTCAGAGTATATGACAGCCACACGAAATGAAATTGCACTCGGGGTTGAATAACTTTCCAAGAACCAGAGATGAGGATTTATTTTGTTACGTATGATTTATTTCGAGTTTTGGTTTCTCCACGTTTTTTTGATAAAATTCAAAGGAATTTTACAGGCGAATAGAAGTATTTTCTATTATGGAACTAAAGTAAAGAATTGATGCGGATTAATATCCACCAGTAACTCGAATTTTTTGTTATAAGTTTCTGGGAATTCAGCAGTCTTTTTCTAGAGATTTATTTTAAAATAGAAGCATACTCAACAAACCATTTAGGTTCATTCTCTTAGATAACAAGATATTTCAGCACAAAATTTTCCTGGTAAGAATTTTGTATTTATCTATACTTATAATAAAGCTCAATGTGTGTGTATGTGTGTTGGAGCTCTACAGCCCAGACCATTCGACCTACAGCTACCAAATTCGGTACATGTATACCTTGGAGGTCGGAAATGTGCACTTTGGAGCCCTTTTTCGAATTTTTAATTAAAATTTGAATTAATTAAAAATTCAGCTAAATTTCGGCGTTTTTCTGCTATAACTTCTAAAAACATTATTACACAAAGCAGGTTTTTACATCAAGTTAAAGATAAAAATATTAGCTTTCTAATGGTACCAGTATTTTAACATTTAACTTAAATTTCTATTTTTAACGAATTTTTAAAGAAATTTTTAAAACATATTTTTCAATAATATATTTCAGACTAAACAATAACAAAATTTTAAAGCAAACGATAAGTAATGAACGAGCAAAAGGGAAAAAAACAGCTTTTATTAAACTGTTGCCATTATACTGACAGAAGTTCAAATTAAAAAATAAATAAATGATGACTGCAAATTAAATAAAAAAAATGTAATTTTCAACACGTGATTGGATGAAATTAAATAAATATTAAATGTTATGTTTTCTTAAAAATAAATATAAGACAAAGGTTTCTATGATCGTTTGCATTATCTATAAGTTTAAGTATATCTGGCAGAGAAATTGTAAA
>JAPMOQ010032951.1:8384-20832 GCA_026543055.1 Argiope trifasciata
GCTACCGATGGACAATACTTTCAATAACATGTTTTTTTCATTTTGATGATAAATAAAATGAAAAAATGCTCAATATACAAGAAAATAAAATACATTTTGAGTTTCTTCTAAATTTAAATTTTTATCGAAAACAGGAAATAAAGCGAAGTTATTAAAATCTTCACATACTTGGTAAAACAAAGAGATTTGTATCGATCACCCTTTAATTATTTATTAGTTACTTTAGAAACCATCTCATCTAGCCACTATTGTTGGCTTTATCAAAATGGTATTCAAATCTAAAATTAAGTATAATTGCCTTGCTCTAATATTTTTGACTGACTTTATAATTTTAGTTTTAGACGAGTTGAGTATGAAAACACAGTTTGAAGTAGAATTTTTTAAAAAAAAATTAAGAGATTGAATTCAACTTTCTCATTTTCAATATTTCAGCTAATGTTTTTACTACTTATTTATACTGTAAGCAATTTGTAACTGAAAATATTCGTCACTGGTTTGCATGCGCATTAGACTTTATTATTCCTTTTTGGACAATTCCAGACCACTGGTGTGCAGTGAAAGTTTGGAGTACAAGCTTAAATGTTATCCTAGTCATCTGGATAGGGCTCAAAATTTACGTAGTCCCTCTTTAAATAGCCCTCGTTTTGCTTCGAAACGGAACGTTAATATAATTAAACTAAACTTGGGCTGGTTGAAGTGATGAAGGCGAAATAAATAAATGTGGTGGTGGTGGTGGGACTAATCCCCATTTGGTCTAGTGAAACTAGAACAGATCCATGAGGTTAAAAATTTTCAAGAAGCTCAAAAGCAGATGTGGACTTTTCATAGCCTCTTCAAGTGAAAACCCCAGGCATTTCAAAATGTGCTGAGGTCAAAACGGAATATTGTCGCATTTGGAACATGATGGATATTTTCTTTCACCGTCTTCAAAAGTCAAACACTTCAAGTGGCCTGTAGAGAGTCGAGACATTGTCGTCTGATATATTCTGGAGCCCTTAAATGTGGCGGCGGCTCCAGGATGTTTTTGAAAGTACCAAGGGTGAGCCGGAGTGTCAGTCCAGGTTTTAGAAGTAAGTTGCTTAGCAAATAAATAAATGTATAAGGCCTGATTAAACAGGCTTGAAATAATAGAAATAAAAATTAAAAAAAAAAAAACGTTGTAATCTTCAAATTTTATTAGAAATGTGTTTAGACGATTTCCTATAATGCAAAATAATTCTGTGCACAATCTGTAGTAAATTCATCAAAAAACGTTTTATAAAATACACTTTTATTAGTATACTAAACAGCAGAAACTTTTTATTGGAATTATTTAGCACTTTTTTACTATCTCATAAACGAAGTATACAGAGATACAAAATATATCTAATACTATAATACGAGGAATGGTTGCCAAGTCAAAAATCGCCCCAGAATTAATAAACTCCGGAAAACTTGGGGGTCTGGGGTTTTTGGCCACGAGGAATCGATCGGTTTTGAAGCGCTACGGTCGAGCAGTTCGGAGTTACAGATAGGATATTTTCAAACTTTATTAGTTCGCCATAATGGCTACTTAAATTTTCTAGCGGTAACGTGCTGCCATCTATAGCCAATATGGCGAACTAATAAAGTTTTATGTTTATGCTGTTATAGGTTTATAATATGTTTCTTATGTATGTATATATGTTTGGCTTTTCTAAATAAATTTGCCAAAAATATTGAACTTCAACACACTTCAATCTTTACCTTTACTTTACCTTTGTATAGAATAGTTCCCTTTCTAAACTCTAACTTTGTTTAGAATAGTTTACAATGGTGCACTTTAACGGGTTATCTTTTCACCAATGGTTTCACAAATTTTCTTATGGTATGTATTGTTTTGATAAATCACAATTGAAAATTTAAATCTTCGAGTTAGCTTCGATACCTGTTTTCTCCGAGCGGAGTTCGGTCACCCGCTGGTAAAGTATAATACAAAGAGACAAGTAGACAAGAAACAAAATTTGTACTTAATGGCTCAAAGCCTCATTTTCGCAAAAACACAAAATTATTATTATTATTATTATTTTCTCAAAGAAAAAATATATTAACAATTTATTGTAATCGTCGAGATATTCGAGCTCGAGACTTCAATGAATATTCACTTTTCATATCTCCATTCGGAAAACGTATTTTTGGCTTTCAATCTATCTTTCAGCGAACATGATAACTCACAAACTCTTTGAACTAGACGAATGGAATTCTGTATGGAACCATTTTGCCTAATTTGTAGATTTATATCAAACTTTGAATGTAATCCATTAACAAGAAATTTGTCTGAATACAAATGATAGATAAAAGAATAAACAATAAAGCTAGATGGATAAATTTGTTTTGCCAAATTTAATATCGAAATTACAGATTCGAATCATGTTTCGTACCAAATTCATCAAGGATTGGTTCGGTCGGCCTGTATTTTCTTGTGCTTCTAACCGCAATAACTCAAAACAACAATCACTTAAACGAAATTTATTACAAAATTTTAACATTAAAAATGCATTATTATCAAATTTTAAACAAATCCATAAAAGGATTGATCATTGTGAGGTATATATTGTAACGTCTCGATCTGGTCCGATCAAATAAAGGATAGCGTATTAATCAAATTACTTTATTTACAGCTTTAATTTACAGAAAAAATACTATTTATCATCTAGGTTAAATGAAAAGTTCCATGTGGAACACAACAAGAATAGTTTCTCGAAACATTTCGGAGAAACTCACGAGAACTGCTAACCAGCCGTCAAAGTCTCTTGCTGGTACTGGGATTAGCTCCAGGAATCCACCGAATTCCTCGGGTGGAATCTTCTCTCAAACGCTCGGGTTTCACCGATGTCTCCTCTGGACCTCTTCACCAAAAAACTCCTCGTCTCCTCTTCTCTCTAAAAACCTCGCCTTTTCTCTCTTCCTTCAACTCCAGCGCTCATCCACATTAGAGCATTTGAGCTGCCAATTCTCCAATCGTTGTTCAGCAAAAACTTCACTGGTCTGCAGTTGACCGCAGGAATGTTCGTGGTCCACAATGGAAAAACAATGCAGGCTCTACACATCTGTGTCGCAGACGCGATTAGTGCACGGATGGTCCTTTATCTGAACTCCCTATAAAGGGAAAGATATCCGTTCTTAGAAAGAGTGTTCTCCACCTGTTCATCTGTAAGCAATTACACTGCCATAAAACATCGCCATTGAGGAGACCAGTCTGGAATGGCAATTGTGGAGCTTGTGAAAAAGAAACCACAATGGTCCGGCAGGGGAGAAGCTGAATCATTACAATATAGTGGAATGCATGCAAAAGTGATAACTCAAAAGCGGAAAGTTTTAGTAAAAAGAAATCTGGTATGTGGCCTTTCCATTAAATGTGTCATTCTATGTCCGGCTGGAAAAGGCATCAACAATTCTTATTTGGTTTTCTTTACCAAATATACCAAACACAAAGTTACGCGGGACTCTGAAAATAAAAATCTGAGTATTTATGGCTTTGAAACCTTGCTGAATGTTCGTAATTCTATGCGGACGAGAGGAAAGACAGCGTTTCTATTAGAAAGTATGTTAAAAAGTTTCGGCGTAACTACTTCTGCTTCAGATTTATCGTTGTTGTTTTCTCAGATTTTGCTGTTTTAAGTTTTCCGTTTTTACTGTTAGGCAATTTCGCAAAAGATTTAAAAAAAACGAGAGTGGTCTTTACTAAACTTTCTCATATACCCTCTGATAAATTTGTCATTTCAGAGAATGTCTTGTATGGCTTTGACGTACAATAGTTAAGAAATATTAACATCTGGCATACATGTAGAATTTTTACTAATTCTATCATACTATTTGGGGCCAATTATTTGGTAATTAATTCCTGGCATTCCGTTAATAGTATCCGGAAATTGAACTTCTGTTTTATCCACGTTTTTCTCCATCGATTGGAAACAAAAATTTGACACAAAACTACAAATGCAGTCACAAAATCCCATACCAAATGTAATATATTTAAGTCATACCGTTTGTGAATTGTTCGCGTTTACACATTTTTGAAATTTCATGCTGACAGGCAGACAATCCATTTTTGGATTTGACTGGTGTCTGGTCAGTAGATCTACTGTTAGCGTGTATCAAATTTTATCCATCTACTATCTTCGTTTTCTAATTATCGACTTAACTTATTTTTGAACGACCAGACAGACGGACTTCCCCAGAAAAGATTTTATTAAAATTTGCAGTCTCTAAAATCATTCCACTTCATTCTAAAAATCATCTGTAAGTTTCTAAGATTTTAAACCTTTTCAATTTCAACCTTCCTTTCAGGGATTTATAATTTTGCTGTGTTGAATGCCTTTTAATGTAGGTATTGTGGGCAAAGGGAAAGCGGACTACTACAGCAAATATTAATATCCCTGTCAGTGATTTGAAAAAACACATATTGTGACATCTTAATAAGCCAGTAATACCACTAAACATCAGTGGTCACTTTTGTATAGTGGATAAGTTACTCGTCTGCAAATCGGAAGATCGCGAGTTTGATCCTTGGCGAAATTCAACCGCCAGATTGGCACAATTTTACCAATACTACGCCAAACACATAACTTTGCTTTACCTCTCAAAATGGCAGGTGCAGTGGGATCTGTTAACAGCAAACGAACTTCATAGTGTTAAACTTTGATCATGTCTTCCAAATAACCCGTTTTGCGCATAGGTTACACTAGATTCAACCATTGCTATCTACTTTTGGGAGAAGAGGCATCAATGTGGCATTATGACTGTTTACTTTATTCTCCTTCAATGTCTAAATTTTAGTATTCAGCGTTTATATCATTTTAACAATTTCATATTTTCTCATTTGCTTGATAAAACACCACATGCTAATCTTTTTTTTTAAATCAATAGGTTTTAATCCCCATTTTAAAAAAATTTCATGTTTTTAAAATATTTTTACATTGTATATTGTAGCTGAAATTATATATTTTAATCCTAAAACAAATACAGTTGGAGCAGCATAGTCAACACCATGGCTCTTGCGCCAATAAAATCCAAAAACTCCGGACACCTACAACATAAAATTTTACATAAATGCGCATATTTGTCGCAAAGACTGTACACCAAATTTGAACCGTCTGGTTCAAAGTGTTTTTCAGCTATTTTTGTCACAGACAGACAAACAGATATTTTCCAAAAATGTGTTTTCCGAACTTAAAGAAGTCTTAAGACGTAGTAATTCGTCAAAATCTCTAATTCGAAATTTTTCGACGATGACTAAACTTTCTCTCTATTACGTATACGCGAAAGTAAAAATTTATTTTTAACATGCAATTCTTAACAAAATTCTGAAGAAAAATGTTACCAGCAGCCGATGACTATGTTAGGGAAGTGAAAGGAAGCAAAAAAGAATTCTAGTAAGAATTTGCAAGCTCTCAATTCCTTGTTTCGCAAACATGTAATGTTAAAGATAAGAAAAAGTAGATAAATGAAGCTGTCAATCAGAGCGATAGGGGAGTCAAAAAACGTTATTGATTGCATGATGATGAGCAATTCGATGAAAAGAGGATTCTGTGTTAGTTTACATCAAACGTGCGAAACCTAGTGATTAACATAGTGGCAAGTAAACAGTATCAAATTTTATATGCCCAGAAGTTTAAAAAAAACAGACACATTTTTTATAAAAATACTAGTTTAATTTGGACAATTGAACGCAAAAATGTATAAATATAAACAATATCAAAATAAACAAATTTAAATAGTGCAATAGTACAAATATAAAATCAGTTTTTTCCTTCTAAATACTTTTTTTCTTAATATACATTTAGAGAAGTTGTGCCTGATCATTTGTCACTTTTTAAAAAGTATAAAATGAAGAAATTTATTTGAATAAAATTCAGCACACAGATTTAAAATCTAAAAATCATATTTATCAAATTTGGATATAAAGCTATGAAAAAATAACCGCCTATAGATCTGTATTTTCAGAAGCATACAAACGAAAACGCAACCGTTTACATGTATGAAATTTAGCACTTGATTTTTTGAAAACAATTTCATTTCTGTGTCGAATTTTGTTTCCCATTAATCAGAAAAAATAGCCAAAAATGCACCTTTGGTTTTCTTCTTACATATTTACCGAATCGCAAAAGATCACTCCCTAATAGGTTCTTTTGTAAATATTGGTTGCTAATGGCATATGGTTAATATTGCACATTTATTTGAGAGTATGCGAGAATTTCATGGTGAGATTTGTCCCCCTAGATTACCTTGAGATTTATCGTTTCTCAAATTCATTTCTTCATTGCCATAGAAGAGGATTCAATGTATTCTTAAATTAATGATTAGCAGATAATGTACCTTTAAAGTTATTAAAATAGTGTTTTATCATTACTAAGTGAGCAAAATTTCTCTTCTCGAGTGCATCAACCAGTAAGTAAAAATTAGATTGAAAATATTCCATCTTTATATATACGAAACAAGTTAAATAAAACTATATAAAAGTGTTCCATTACTTGAGTATCAACCGCCTCTCAACAATTGCCAAAAAAAAAAATCGCACGAGATCGCACTTTAATATGCTATTTCGTAACGAATGACGAGTAACCATTTGTCATTAATAAACATGTTGTTGTTGAGCCTGACTTCTAGCTCAAATAAAAATGGGATACACATTCCCTTGCACAATCTATTTTGTTGTTATTGTTGTTGTCGAATGCTACTTGGTCATGCCAAGCTCGATTGAGCAGAGCTGTTTCAAATTAAGGAAGAAGTGTGCGCCTTTCGTTGCTAACGAGCACCGTAAAGATAAAAGTACGACTTTGCTCGAACACACACGACACAACCCTTTTTAGGGGATGGTAGAACTCATTCATACACTCATTCATCCATCCATCCACAAGTCAGAATTTAGATCCGAATCAGAGACTGACTCATCCCTGATTCAGTACCCCCAGAGGTATAATTCGTTATGGGAACTTGGAGGACTTTGCAGTCTCGACATATTTAACGTGCCCCAACTGCCATTAACCGACACGGCGGTCTTTGGCCAAGACGAGGACAGAACTCGAGACCTTTCGATTTCGAGACTGGCGCTCTACCAACCAGGCTACCGTGGCCTCATAACCCATTTTACAGGGGGGAGGACTCTTTCATACACCTCACAGATAGAATACAAGGTAGAGAACAAGCATGCACAAACCAGGGAAGCTCAGATCACAGGAAAGACGCGCTGTCCCTTGGCCAGGACGCTGGCAAATAATACATTTATTAGAAAGTTTCCAGTTGATCAATATCTTTGTGTTGTTCAAAATGCCACTGCATCAAGAATTTGTCACTAAATATCATTGAAAGGACCAGGAAAATATGTAAAAACTTAGGAACCCTATTTTTTTCAGATGTAAATGTATTAATTAAAGTAACACAAAATTCAGTTCTTTACATCAGTTAAGGTATCCGGCTACGTTCGATGGAAAATATTTCAAAAATTGAATTTTTTAAACATTATTTAAAATTATGGTTTTTGGATGTATTGTCAATGATAATACTAAATGCTACACTTACAACAAAATTACTTGGAGGTATAATATATGTTGAGAAATAGAAAAATGTGTAGTAAATATTTAATGAATTTTAACTTAAATGGTTTACACACTACACAAAATGGTAATGCAGAAATTCTATTTTTCTTTGTACATAAGTTATAGAATATAATTATGAATGGAATGAACCAAAATCTAAGAAAAATGATGAGATGCAAAAAAGTTATGGGTAGAAATATACGTATATACGCATTTTTTCCCTAAATTCGCAACTTAATTTTTCTAAAAATACCTATAAATGAAAAAGCAGTTCAACAACAATAAAAATTTTGGTTCATTTCGCTGCCCGTATCATTTAAAACACGCACTGAAATTTTTATGTAATTTCTTCTATTGGTTTATGAGATATCATGTTAACGGTGGAGAATTTTAATGAAAATTAAAGTTTTTAGAAAATTGAAGTGAAAGACAAATTTTAGCTGAAAAATATGCGTCTCTGTACGAAAGATCAGGCCTTTCTTTTCTTTGAAAAGATAGACTGTTTTGGAGAGAGGAAAGTATGAACTACAAGAAATAACATAAAAAAAACATTCCCTAATGTGATCGATAACCTGTTTGTTTAAGGTAGTCGGATACCTTAAAACATTTTCTAAATTTAAAAAAATATGCTAAACATTAACGATCTGAAATTCTTTTGAACCACGATGAGATTAGTTACTCAAAGTATAATAAGATATTTATATTTAAAGCATATGATAATTTTTATCTCGAGAAACATGATTTCCTTTGTAAGCTAAATGCGGTCCTTGAATTTGTCATGAATAGTGACAATCCATTGTTTTACGAACTATCGATAGCTTTTGTGTCTAAGAGTTTTAAATCACGAGCACATTGATTATACATACTCTGGACAGATTCTTCATTGTTTGTATACAAATAAATTTCATCTCAGAACAAAATTTAGAATGATATTTTTATTTAATTTCAGACAATGTAAATTTTGTTTTACAAAATTATTAAAAATTTTTTTAAAAAATTGAAGTCAGGTATGGGTATTTAAGGTATCCGAATAAGTTCGAAGGAAAATTTTTGAAAAAAATTGATTTTTAAAAAAACTATTTAAAACTATGGTTTTTAGATAGTCTATTATATAAAGAATACTATAAATACAAAAAAAAAAAATTGAAAATATAATATATGCTGAGAAATAGAAAATTTTTAATGAAAATTTCTACAAAACGGTTAACATTCTACACAAAATTGTATTGCGGTAATCCTATTTTTCTTTCAACATAAATTATAGAATATAATAATGAATGAAATTAACCAAAATCCAAGAAAAAAAATTTGAGATGTAAAGAAGTTATGGGTAAAAATATACATATATATGCATTTTTTCAATAAATTAACAAACTAATTTTTCCAAAAACACCTATAAATGAAAAAATATTTCACCAACAATCAAACTTTTGGTTCGTTTCATTGCCCATATTATTAAAAACACATGTTGACATTTTTATGTAAATACCTCTATTAGTTTTTCGGAGATCATGTTAAAGGTGGAGAATTTTTATCAAAATTAAAATTGAAGTTAAAGAGAAATTATAGCTGAAAAATATGTCACCCTGGATGATGGGTCAGGACTTCCTTATCCTAGAAAAGATAAGCTGTTCTAGAAAGAGAAAAGTCTGAACTACAAGAAATAATAATAATAATAATAAAATTCCCCAATGTGGTCGATAATCAGTGTTTTTAACGTAGTCAGATACCTTAAATTTTTTATTGAAAATTTTTCTAGGTGATAAATAATTTAAATTTGCTATATGACGATTCAACAAAACAGTGAATGCTGGAATACAAAATAGTGAAGGTTTGAATAGTGCATGAGGAAGAATTTATCTAATGCTTCCTCATACACAATTCAAGCCTTCGTGATACATTTTCTGAAGGTATGAACATTTGAACCCTGACGTACATTGCCTCACTGAATACTAACTCATGGATTTAGAGACCTCAAGTACAAAAACGGAATGAAACAATAATAAATAAGAATAATTTTTTTTTAAATCATTAACTGTCAGTGCTAGGAAAGAATTTATACGATATTTCCTCTTATGTGAATAATACTGAACTCATAATCTCTAACATTTTGTAATCAACAAACTTTACGGATTTTATATGAAATAGATTTCTGGGGCCATTAGGTACGAACAGTTTATTTAAGGTATCCGACTACGTTCGAAGGAAAATTTTGGTAAAATTAGACTTTTTAAAAACTATTTATCGGTTTTAGATATATTCTCAATTATAAACACTATAAATACAAAAAACTTGTTAGAAAATATAATATATTTTGAGAACTAGGATAACTTGTATCAATGAAAATTAATCAAAACGGTAAACACTCTACACAAAATTGTAACGCATCAATCCAATTTTTCTTTATACACAAGTTATAGAATAAATGATGAATGAGATGACCAAAACATAAAAAAATTTTGAGATACAAAGAAGTTAGGGGGAAAAATATACGTATATATGCATTTTTCCATCAATTCATAACTTAATTTTTCTAAAAACACCCATAAACGAAAAAGTATTTCACTAACAATAAAATTTCGGTTCATTTCATTGCCCATATTATTTAAAACACACACTGAAATTTTTTATATAAATACCTCTGTTAGTGTTTGAGATATCGTGATAACGGTGAAGAATTTTTATGAAAATGAAAATTTTGAGAAAGTTGAAGTGAAAGACAAATTTAAGCTGAAAAAATATGTGACCCTGAATGATAGGCGAGGCCTTCCTTTTCCTAGAAAAGATAAACCATTTTGGAAAGAGAGAATTCTAAACCACAAGAAATAAAAATTTTAAAAAAAATTCGCCAATGTGGTTTATAAGTAGTGTTTTTAACGTAGTCGGATACCTTAAAAGCTTTATTTTCCTACTACCAAATAAGTTTGTAAAAAATGCAAATTCAATTAACTATAAAATATTAGGATTATATTAATACTATCAATTATAATTAGTCAAGTACCAATGAATTTCATTGCGCCCACTTTCTTATTTGAATACTGATGTAATAATAATACATTCAATAATACTATTTCAGTAATATTGTGTGTAGTGTGGGCAAACCCCGGTACCAAGCAGTTAGGTGTTATCTATACTTATAAAAAAGCTCAATGTGTGTGTGTGTGTGTGTGTGTGTGTGTGTGTGTGTGTGTGTTGGCGCTCTAAAGGTCACACCGTTGGACCTACAGCTACCAAATTTGGTACATGTAAACCTTGGAGGTCGGGAATGTGCACCTCGGAGCCCTTTTTTTGAATTTTTAATTATAATTTGAATTAACTAAAATTTAAGCAAAATTTCGACGTTTTTCCGCTATAACTTCCGAAACTATTATTGCACAAACATGATTTTTATATCAATTTAAAGATAAAAAAAAGTTATCTCTCTAACGGTATCATGATTTTTAATTTATAACGCAAGCTTCTATTTTTGACGAATTTTTAAAGAAATATTTTAACCATGTTTTTAGCACGTGACTGGATAAAATAAAAGAATGCCAGAAGTTCGAATAAAAAAAAAACAACTATCATCGCAAAATAAATCTAAAGAAATGCAACTTATAGCTCGTGACTGGATAAAATAATATAAATATAAAAAGTGATATTTTCTAAAAAAATAAATGCGAAGCAAAGGATTCTATGATCGTTTGCAATATCCAAACAATTAATTCAATAAATCTTCTTTATTTACGATCAACCTGATTGAATTTAGACAGGATATGCATTGAAATCCCGACCTAATGGCATATTTCTATAATCGTTTGCAATGTCCCTATCATTAATTCACTGATTTTTTTTCCCTTTTTCGCTTTCTTTAAAAAAACATATTTAATATTTTGGAAACATCACCGAAAAAAACATTTTTAATAATTTGAAGCATAACCTATAGTTAAAACTGACTGATTTATAAAATTAAAGAATATTATTATGAAAAAGTATTCTTTTAGAACTTTCCGTCCATCATCTTCAAGAAAATATTAATTTCAGGCCCATCAATGCTCGGAATTACTTCAAGTCTAATGAATATGTGATTTAATTGAAAATTTTAGAACGCATTACTCATGGCGAACCAGCTGGTCGCCAAAGGCGGCTAGTATTAAATAAATTAAAACAAATATATATCCAAAAAAAATAATAAAATAATAAATCAGTAATATGCTAAATAAGAGGAGAAATCTGAAATTAAATTGCTCATTTCATTAAGAGATGAGTCTTATAATGTGCACTATCTAGGATAGAAGATTGTTTAAATCCGCCATAATCTATGCATAAGGAAAGTAAGTGTGAGGCACAATTATTTTCTGTGATTACGCCCAGTTGATCGATTTCCGATTTAGTACAACCTCCATTGAACTGCAAGACAATAGAGTAATATAAAAAAAATTGATTCAATTCCTACTTAGGTCAACAAAGAAAAAATTTTAATTTGGTTACTTTTTTAAAAATAATTATCAAAAAAATTATTAAGTATCAAAAAATTATTGATTTTCCCAAGAATTGAACTCGCATTCCTCACCTTCACGGGAAAAATACCGAAATCCTTGCATTTCAGTGATTAAGCTACTTCTATTTTCTTTGCAAAGTGCTAAAACTATATTTAAAGCATTAAAAATTATTTAAATTTAATTAATGAATTAATATATGAACAGAAAACTTCACTAACACCAAATATCATCAACTATAAATTTTGAAAAATGTATTTGAACTTGAGTGGACAAATAAATAGTATTTTATTAACGATTGAAAATATGAACTATATCTATCTATCTATCTATATCAGTGATTCCCAAAGTGGTCTATATCGACCCCTAGGGGTCTATGACAACCTGCAAGGGGTCTACGTCAGCGAAAAAAAA